>APFE030453896.1:166034-179109 GCA_000404065.3 Pinus taeda | reverse complement strand
ATATTTGGAAAAAACTTATATTTGATTTAGATATATTATATAACAAAAATTTAATCAAAACCACACCAAGAGTTAAAAGAGGAAAGCTCACCTCATTGAAGGGAAGAAAGCAAAGAATAAAAGACCAACAACAGGAGGAGAGAAAAAAGATTGAGGAAGAAAACACCTGGAACCAAGAAATATAAAGGGGAGGAGAGGGTGGAAGAGTTAAGAGGCAAGAGCTGGAATCTAGCTTTTACTTAATTTCTAGCCATCATCCCTATTAAGGTTTTTGGCATGCCTCTCAATCTCAATCGCTTCCCTGAGCTTCATGTGGTGGAAATGACCAATTTTAGCAATGACCTTAGATTCTTCAATGTAGACATGGTGCTTTAATTTCTCAACATGTTCTGCAAGGGCTGATGTGCGAGAGCAATTGTGTTTGATATCAGCTAGATGCTCATTAATCCTCTGCTTAATAGATCTTCCAGTTTCTCCAATGTAGGGGATACCATAGAAGCAGGGAACGAGGTAGACCCCTTTTGCTTGAACCACATTATTTGGTTCGAAATGTCGGCCCAGTCCTCATGATATGATTAATTTGGATTCTCTAAATTGATGGATCACAAAAGTCTTAGATCTAACATTATTACCCTTCATGGAAAGGGAATAGCTGACAAGGCTCATCAATTCGAATGGGCACGACTGCAGGTTGCTAAGAAGAAATCCGATCTGACACTTCTTAAAAGGTGTAGGGAAGCATCATTGATTCCAATGTTCGCCCGTATCCCTCATCCCCTCAATAACTCTAAAAATAAGCATATTTTTTCTGAAATCCAGCTCCGCTCTTGTCAGATTTGCGATTGGTTTAATAAGGAGGGATCTCAATCTTCTAACCAGTAGACTCCTCTCACTCCATCTGGATCTAGCAAACTAGATCTCGATTTCTTTGTGTAATGTGATTGAAGGCAGTTCAGTAGTGAAGGCCCTCCGGATGGAAGAATCCTCTAGGAAAAAGCATTTGATTAAATTCGACAAACTATTAAATATTGGAATGCACTCCTCTAATTTTGTCTCTGACTCATATCTGCATCAATCAGCAAGTGCAATAAATAAAGATCAGATCTCTTCATTGAAGGACTAGATTAGCTCACAAAGGTCGTCAGTTTCCACTTCTATCTCTCCACCCTCCTCACCGTTGCAGTCTATAGCATTTGCTAATCTATCTCCTTCCTCTACACCATTAATGGTTTCTGCTCTTGCTGCATATACTCAGTCCTCAATGCTAGAAATTGAGATGTCTTCCTCATATCCAACCACACTCATATCCTCCAAAAATCACGTTAACAAGTCAACAAATCTGGTGAGTGCCTTGCCCTCTCGACCTTCGTGTTCGGTTTGCTCCATTGATTGTTCTGGCTCCATTTTCTCCCATTCCGTCATATTGCATCTACCCAACCCCACGCTCAAAGCTTCGTCCCTGTCCAAGCCTTCGTCAACCTCTGTCCTGGACTCTACTTGCTATGAGATGCCCCAGACAATGATCATTCAGCTCCCCTCCTTCCCGCAGGATGTCATCCCTCCCCCTCTCAGCTCAGACTCATGCCATTCGATGGCTGCTTCGTCTTTGCATTTCTCCTGCCACCCTCCCTCCCACGCATCCCGCATTTTGGTTATTGTTAATCCTAACTCCTCCTCCACTATATCAAACCTTCATGTTAACAAAGTTGTTCCTTTAAACTCTGTTTCTACCTTAGTTTTGTCGTCATCCTCCCAACCCCTTCATTATAACAAATTTGATGACTTTATTAAAAATAATTCGAATAAATATGGTGCATATTCCAATAACTCTATTAATTACAAAAACAAGAATATTATTAAAGACATCATTTATAATAACAATTCATTTTCTAATTTTAATAATAAAAGTAGTTATAATAATAATAGCTTTAATAACAACAAAAACAACAATAATAATGATAATGATAATAACTATTACTCATAATAATTATTATTATAATTATAATACAACAACTATAATAATAATCATAGAAATAATAATAAAAATAATAATAATATAGGTTTTAAGAATGTTAGCAATCTATCAAGCAAGGATTTTTATCTCTCCATCTTTAGTCTCCTCAACGAAGGTCTTAATTTCACCCTTGCCCCGAATAAGACTCCTACCTATGACATTATTTGTAGCATTGAATTCAAGATCAAGGACCTTCCTGACAACATCAAAGAGACTATCAGATAGGATTGCTCTGTTGTTCTTAGGAAGGCTAAACCTTCTAAGAAGAACCTTAGCGAGGCCAAGTTTCTTGCTCTTAAATCCCTAAGGGACGACCCCGACATTGTCATCCTTAGGGAAGACAAAGGTGGAGATGTTGTTATTCTTGACAAATCTGACTATATCCACAAAATGGTGGATCATCTTTCTAATAGCTGGAGTTACGTCAAACTCAAGAAAAATCCCCTAAGTCCATTTCTAAAGAGGTTGTTTCTGCGATCAAAGCAAATGCATCTCTCAATCCCCTATCCTAAAAACTCATTGAGAGCAACCCCTTTACCCCAAAAATCTATGGCCTTCTGAAAATTCATAAATCTGGTGCTCCCTTGAGACCTATTGTTAATACCATAAGTGGGCCAACCTACCCCCTTGCCATGTTCCTTGCCCCGAAGCTCAAACCTCTTATTGGTTTCATTGATTCTTTTGTGAAAGAATTTGCCTCCTTTATTTAAGAGTGGAAAGATATCAAGCTAGATCCTGGCGATTTACTAGTGAGTTTTGATATCTTCTCTTTATACACCAAAATCCCCATCCATGAAGCCATTGATATCATTAATTGGATCACTGATAAAGACACTTCGAAGTTAGTTTTCCTTTGCCTCACCTCTACTTTCTTTAATTTCTAGGGTGAATTCTATGAACAAACCTGTGGTGTTGCAATGGGCTCCCCTCTCTCCCCCATTGTTGCTAACTTGTTTATGGAATATTTTGATACCAAGGCCCTTGCCTCTGCCAAATTCCATCCTAAAAAATGGAAGAGGTTCTTCGATGAAACTTGTGTCATTTGGCCTCGTGGATGAGAGAAACTTGATTTGTTTCTCAAGCACCTAAATTATCAATCAAATTCCATTAAATTCACCATGGAAGTTGAGGAGAATGGTTGCCTTCCCTTTCTTGACATCCTCCTTTCTAGGAGGGAGGATGGTTCTGTCTGTCACCAAGTTTTTCAAAAGAATACTCACATGGAACAGTACCTCCATGCCAATTCTCATCATTTCCATGCTCAGAAATTTGGGGTTCTCAGCACTTCCGCTACCTGTGCTCTAAGAATCTCTGATGATGACCATCTTGATCAGGAGAAATCTCATCGTCTTGAGGCTTTTGAAAATAATGGGTATAGCAGATCCCATAGCCTCAAAGCCTTTCATAGAGCTAGCAAAGAACCAAGGGTTAAACCCACCCTTTCTAATCTTATCCCTAAGTTTTATCTACCGTATATCCAAGGAATCACTAATAGGATTGCTCATATTCTTAAGAAAACTAATGTATCTTCCTCCTTCAAACCCCTCAATACCATTAAAAATTCTCTGAGTTCGGTTAAGGACCCTATTGACCCAAAGGACTCAAAAGGGGTGTACATCGTTCCCTACTCCTGTGGTATCCCCTACATTGGAGAAACTGGAAGATCTATTAAGCAGAGGATCAGTGAGCATGCAGATGATATCAAACATAATTGCTCCCACACATCAACCCTTGCAGAACATGCTGAGAAATCAAAGCACCATGTCTTCATTGAAGAATCTAAGGTCATTGCTAAAATTGGTCATTTGCACCACAAGAAGCTCAGGGAAGTGATTGAGACCCTGAGATTGAGAGGCATGCCAAAAACCTTATTAGGGATGATGGTTGGAAATTAAGTAAAAGTTGGATTCCAACTCTCGCCTCTTAACTCTTCCGCCCTCTCCTCCCCTTTATCTTTCATGGTTCCAGGTGTTTTCTTCCTCAATTTTTTTTCTCTCCTCCTGTTGTTGGTCTTTTCTTCTTTTCTTTCCTCCCTTCATTGAGGTGAGCTTTCCTCTTTTAACCCTTGGTGTGATTTTGATAAAATTTATGTTATATAATATATCTAAATCAAATATAAGTTTTTCCAAAATATTCTTTAAAAAAAGTTAATATATTAAAAATAATATATATAAATATATTATATATAATATAATATATGAAAAAATAAAATTCAATTGATTGATTAATAATATTAGTAACTCAAAGTTATATATATATATTATGAAAAAAAAATAAATTCATTGATTGAATGTAATAATATTAGTAACCAATTTAATCATTAACCCCAGTCTCCTAACTATTATTATTAATAAAATTAACTATAATTATTATTTTGAATTGATATATTAATTAATGTAATATTATCACCCTAATTGTACTACTGTATATATATATATATATATAAATATAATATATATATATATATATATAATTGATTTTATAACCTAATATTATATAAATAATTATATATATACCTATTTATGCATAAACCACTAGTCCTAAATGATTATTTAATAATTATTGTTGATATATATTATTGAAGTGATATTAAATATAAGAAATAATCTTTGAATATTATTTTGATATATTACTAAATTGGAAACATTATCACCACTAATTTATTACATAACAACTTATTCCTTACATAACTAGTTTTTACCTAATTTTATATTTATATATATATATATATATATATATATATATATATATATTTAAATAATATAAATATAGATATATAATATTATTATAACCAGTTTCTAACTATTAATTTTATGAATTATTCTTGAATATTTTTATTTGAATTGATATATTAATTATTTGTAATATTATCACCAACTGATTTATTACATCTAATTCATTACATAACATCTAGTTTTTACCTAATATTTTCGTTATATAAATTAATTATTTATTATAACGGCTAGTTTTTTACATAACATTGCTATTCAATGGCTATTTTTCTTCCTAATTCTCATTTACTAGGTCAACCATTGCTTCTAATTTTATTTTATAAGATTATATTATTATTTTATTAATAATTGCGGACTATTTGATAAACAATAATTATTATTAATAACTTGCTAGTTTTTAACTAGATAATTTTATTTCACCAATGGCTAAGCTTGCATGGCTAACACTGAACAATGTTGCATCCATGCTATTTATTCTCTTAGATCGATTGATTTCTCACCTTGTCCTAACGATGAACCATATTAGTTGGTTTGAAACATCGACCCAATCCTTGCGATGTGATTAATCCCGAAGACTATTCTCTAAATTGATGGATCACAAAAGTCTTAAATCCAACGATATCCATGTTACGGGATCATTTCCATCAAACTTCCTCATATCGATCTTTAGAACATGGTGGGTCTTCAATCCACCATTAGAGTCTATGAAATCATGATTAACATTTATTTTGTTCTCATCATGAGTTTTCTCTATTACCTTTTCGCCATTAGGAAGTCTTTCTTGTAGCAAATTTGTCAAACCTTCCTTCAAACCTTCCATGTCTTTCTTCAAATCTTCAATGATGTCATTCTTTGAATCATGATTAAGATTTATTTTTCTCTCATTCTAAGTTTGATCTACTACCTTTTCGCCATTAGTAAGCCTTTCTTGTAGCAACTTTGTCAAACCTTCCTTCCAACCTTCCATGTGCTTCTTTCAATCTTCAATGTTGTCTTTCATACCATCCATCTTAGCTTCCATGCCTTTCGTTAAACCATTCATATTATCTTCCATGCCTTTCTTTAAACCATCCATCCTATCTTCCATGCCTTTCTTTAAACCATCCATCTTAGCTTCTGTTATTTTTTGTGAGAGTGAAACTTGTTGCACTTGGTCTTGTAATTTTGATATCTCATGTTGTATTTCTTCCTCTTTTGCATGAGTCATGCTAGATATTTCAGGTTGCTTACTAGGTGTTTCCATTTTCTTTCTTCGGGGCATCAATTAATGATAATTATTCTTCACTATTCCCTTTGAATTCCTTCAAACTAATTTTTCAAACCAAACTTATGCAAAATTTAAAAACAAACTACACACCTTTTTTCAATTTGTAGGAGCTTGATATTGAGTCTGATGTATCTCTGAAATTTTAGATCTTGAAGGTCGATAATTGCAAGATGTGGTAGCCCTTTGAGTCCTCTTTCTAATGCCACTAGTCTGATCAAAATTGGATTCTCCAAGGAATCGTTATTCCTAATCCCCCAAGATGACCTGATTATACACTTTTTGAGTAGAGCGAACTTGTACAAAGTTCCACGTGTCACTATTTCAAACTTCGAACCTAAAAATGATACAAAGAAAACTACAACCTGCCCTATTTCTGTAAATTCTTATGAAATTTCAATCTCATACTCAAACTCGAAATTTATGATGATTTTCCCAAGGTCATCTATTTGGGATGTAATTTGAGATGTTGCAAAAACCATGACTTTCTTGGATCATATTTCCGAAAATATAGTGATACAAGATCTGAAATTTGGACCCGAGGATCATCAAGATTTCATATCAAATGAGTTTGTTTTTTAGCTTCTGAAACATCACAAAAAAAAATAAATAAATAATGATAACGAAAATTCTACAATGACCTGTTTTGGAGCAGCGAAACCTTAGAATCCAAAGTTCTGATACCAAATGTTATGAAACCAGCTCACAAAAAGATAGATCAACGACTTCAAAATCAGCCTCTTCCAGGGAAAACATCCTTTACATTACACAAATGAACAAATCTTGAATGATACAAATGACAAAACCTCCTTTCTATATATAGGAGTCTAAGGGGTCACAATATAATTAAAGCCAACATAATAATAATAATAATATAAGGGCACAACAATAAAAATAGTGGACTTCTATGGGGCACAATAATAACAATATGGGGGAAATAGGGGCACGATAATAATATAAAGGCTACAATGAAAATAGTAATGGGAGAATCACTAGTATTATAGGGACCTAACATGTAAACTCCTAATGACCTCCATGAATTGGGAAGTTGCTGGGGTGACCCCCTTTCCTAGACCTACACCCCTAGTCTTCGTTGGAGCCTTCTCAACCATTATGTTGTTGAATTTGATCGCTCTTGTACCTTTCAATTACACAGAATCCAAGTTCACTCCATCCTATATAATTTTGTTGGATTTTTTTTCTCTTTAACTTACAGTTGTTCTTTTTATTCCTATGATGTTACCCTGGCCCAGTGGTGTTGTTGGACTCTGATACCATTTTATCACATGTCTAGATAGAAATTTTATTTTTATTTTCAAAAGAAAGTAAGAATATTTTTGTTGACATACTATATATAATCAGCTGAATGATTTCAAATGCTCTAACCTTTTGTGAGTGATCCCTATACTCACTCATCTATGTATATCATTGTAGCTTTTAATTTAGTTAGATTATGTTTATTTATTTTTCCTTAAAAGAAACAACCTTTAGCATATATGCTCATAGGGATTTGGAGCAAATACCTCTACCCTCGTAACATAAACATACAAGCATGGCTAATATTTTAGGTATGCTCACCATAATAATGGAGTTCCATGTGTGATCTAAGGTGAGCATATAATTTATGTGTATGGAACCTATGTTAGCAGCCTTGAATTAATTACATTATAACTTTTGGTTTCTACCTAACCCTTAGGCTACAGGTTTGGCACCAAGTTCAAGGTTCCTTATTATGCCTTGGCAATACTTCCCACAGTCAGAGCTCTTTGAGTGCTTTATATGTGTACACACTACTAGATTGGAATAATTCCCTGATCATAATAGGTCATCTATGAACGCCCATGTGATCCCCCTCACCCTTCACATGGTAGAAGTTAGGATTGATCAAGGCAATATGTGGATGACTGGGATTAATCTGGCTTGATCCAATGATGTACATGCATTCTTACAACCCTAACCCTACAAAAATGGTTTCCTTTCTCTCCTTCACCTTGCGACACTACGTGAGATGTCTTCTAGTAGTTTCCAGTCAAGTAACACTACCTCTAGTCAGCACCTAGATGAGAGCGTGATGGCACATGACCTCACGGTGAGTTACACATTTAACTTACAAGTTTTGTTGTTTTATTTTGTCGAACTATTCACCTCTTCTAATATGCATCTAGTGATTTTTGGGGGCATCACACCTCTGTGTTTTTTTCTCGAGGTTCATGGACGAGTAACCAAAGAAGCCGCTTGATCAAGTAAATGGTCACTTTAGATACCTTTCACGGGTGAAAGTCCTAGCACTTTTTTCCTACTTTGCTAGTGGATTGTTATGTGCCTCTTTGGAGGGTTTGATTTATAATTTTAAACAAGTATTTAGTATTTACCCTCCTCAAGTTAAGAAAAAGGAAAGGATTTTGTTTTTTTCTTGTTATGTGGGTAACCGTGGTCTATTAAGTACTCTGTTTTGGGTTGTGTTATATTATTTCCATGACTAACCTACATAGTGAACTGGGGGGTTAGAGGGGGAGCAGAGCCCCCCCTTCGTTGGGCTGATTGCGCAGCGGGGTGGTAGCCCCCTGTCCAGGGGGTTTGAGGGGGGCAGGTAGCCCCCCTTTACGTGGTTCAGGGCAGCGCCCCGAGAAAAAAAAAAATGGGACCCTATATTAGGTTGGGCAAACCTACCTATGGTTTTTGGTCCATGGTTTTGAACACAATGGTTTTTTGGTCCATGGTATTGGATGCTTCAACATGTATAAATATGTATTGTAACATTGAAAAGAATATAAAATGAAAAATCAAGTTGGTAGTCTTGGTTTTGGGATCCAAGGCAAAATCTCTGTGTATATATGTTTTATGTGTTATGCTCTCGCATTGTCTATTTTTTGTGTTCTAGAATTCGCATGCAAATAATTTCTGTACAGGGTTAAAACCTACACTCTGCGTCATTTCGATCATTTTCATTTTGTTTCGGCCAAGGCCAAATTTCAAGGTAACTTGCTTCATTTTAGTTTTTCTCATTACCCCCATTTTACTGTGTCATTTCTTACCTTATCACTTTTTCCTTAGTTGACATTTTGATGTTATGTCTCTTAAAATCCTTCCACTATTCTTACAGGAGTAGAGATGGTACCATGCGCGTCTTTTACTCAGCTAGTGGTTTTATTCCGTATCAAGAATTAGCATTAAATCTCTCTATTTGGAGTCTATTTCCATACATGTCTTCTAATTAACTAATTTATGTTTTTTGTGTCTCTTATTGTCTGAGGTATGCTAGTTACGCATTCATTCTCTTTAGTTGACTGTGTCTGATGGTTTCAATGGTGACTGGAATATTTCTCCTTGCTCCAGGTTTGTGACCAATGTTTTCTCCTTAGAGGGTTCTACTTCAATAGTGGAGCAAGTTATTCGTTCAACCTATGGAGTCATTCACTTATTTGTCGATTCCTAAATTACAAAGGGTGTTCCTCATTTAATTTTATACAGGTTTTGTTTTCTAGTTATGTTTAGTATTAATGGTGCGAATGGTGGAGGATCACATTTACGGCTTTGAGCCAAATTCTAAATTTCAATATTATACTAGGTACAACAGGAGATAGATTTTAGTTCTTAAGATGTTTTATCCCTTTTTTTTTTAATACTACTGGTGATAATCTAAAATTTTATTATGTTCATTATCAACTGGTATATTCCCATTTTCGAAATTGGAAGATTTATATTAGTTTTGATTATAGTAATTGCTCAATTTACGAAAGAATCCTCTTAGTGGTTTTTCTAGTATAATCATTCTAGCTTACTTCTAATCATAAAAATCTATAGACCGAGTACTTATATGGTTTTTCTATGGGTCTATAAATTCTACTCATTTTTTTATTAAATAGTTATTTTTCCCATCAATTAATCAATCTATTTATTGTGAATGCATTATGGGTGTCCTTTATTCTTTTTCTTTTTGCGTTGTAGGAGAAACATAGTTCCAGACTCTCCCTATATGTGAATTATTTCTAATATATATACCTATGATTGTATAACATGAACCACGTGAGCAAATCACCTTCCAATTTCTCATGTGGTTGTCAAAATTGAATTAGAGTGAATAACATAAGAAGGGTTAATGGATTTGTAACTTATTTAATCCACCCACCTGTAGAATACCAATATATAAATCAAAGTTGTCAAACTGAATCTTATTTAACGATTGGGTCTAGGTATCATTCCACGGGATTCAATACCAACCTAACTATATACAAGAGTTCTTAACACCCATCTTTAGATTTGTACACAGATAGTGTGACTAGTCTAAACTCAACACCCTTATGTAGTAATTCGAATCCATTCTGATTATTCATAGTGTTCGAATTGGGTCTCGGATGTTGTATGAATCCCCTCCCACTATAATATTTGCCCTCAACTCTGGCCAATTACATTAATAGTTACCCAGTTATTTACATTTTTCAGCCTCACTAATTACCGTGGGATATATTAATGTTTGAAACTGAGTTATTCTTATTATATTACTTTCTTTTGTTCCTTCAACTACGAAAATCCCCACCCATCATGAGGAATGGATCCCACTGGGACTCGAGTGTATTTTCTCAACTCTGTCCAATTATATAGGTTCCCACGAAGCTACGGAAGTAATTTCATCGTAGTACTCTTTCAAACTACCAAATCATTTGTTTGGGCCCTTTGAGAGATTGACTAGATATCTACGTCACACGTAGTCCAGTATGTAGACCATGTAGTATTTGCATGTGCTAAAGTGATTTCTAAGACTTCCCTTTTTAATTAATGAATCACCCAAAATCATAAAATTACAATGTTCGCATTACTATTCTAATGGAAACTAATATAAATATTTTGTTACACACTAAATAAATGCATCCAAAGAAACATTCCAAAATATAAAATCACTAGGACTTTATCCACCATGTTGACTCATTTGGCTACCCACATACCCCAATTATATTTATCTTATAACAAATAAACCAAAGCAAACTATTCATTTATTTTGCCCATGTTCAAAACTGTAAAAATTGTATTACAGAAGGAAAAGGAATTTTCTAAACGATAGCCAACTATAAAATTTACTTGGGAGAAGCACTCTTTTACCACCTAACCTTGAACTGAACACTTCATTTCCCCCACGCTAAGATGATTTTTCCCATAATCAACAACCTCATTGATCCCATCCATGGGTATTTTATACCCTTCCTTCATGATAATTGTTTTCTTTTTGCATGTCCCGCTTTTGTGGGATTTATTGCCCACTTGCTTAGGCTTTATCCTTAACAACTTTTCGTTTTCTTCCGCGAAGCTTTAAGTGCAACCAACTTAGCATATTTCCTCAGCGAAGTCCTTCTAAGGTATTTTTCTCTTCCATCCCTTAGTCTTATCTAGAATTTTTCTAGAATTGTTATCTTGAAGGATTTATCCAATCTCATTAGAAATGAGATCTTCTGGATTTTCGTCTTTTTGGAAACCAATCTCATTCTTGAGTGTCTCCTCCCAATGCCTAAGTTTCATCCATTTTATTAATAAAGAAAATACTTATTTACAATAGATTTTTTTTCTAGATATTTAACAAAAAGGAAACAACACTACATACTAGAGGGATATTACAGATACCACCAAGTACAAGTTAAATAAGAATATACCTTAATGACTTCCTTCAAGGTGAGATATCATATATATGAATGGTTGGCTTCTCATTTTGGTCTATTTGATGCACAAGCCACATTTATGTTTTTTATTCATGTTATATTGTATCCCTTTCTTTATGCATTTGTAATAATGCAGTTATATGATATATTCGTTTATGCCCCTACTTGGTAAGAATATTTCACATCTCATATAGTTTTTATAGACCATGAATATGAAACAACTATTAATACACCTTTAAAATTGTATTTTTTTCGATAGTAATTAGTGTATTTGTGGTTTATGATTGATTGAGGGAATGCAATATAGATCTGGTGATGATGGAGGTCATCATCAAGTGGCCAACGCCTAGTAATATCACTAAACTTAAGAGTTTTGTTGGGGTTCCATAGTTCATATGAAAGTTTATAACATCCTTTTCATGTATGCATACACCATTACATGCCTTAGTATATATTGACAAGTGTTTCCATTAAAATAAAAAATGGGAAATTTTCAAAGAACTAAGAGGAAAGATTAGTCAAGAACTATTCTTGCATTTCCCAATGTATAAAATATTTTCAAACTAGATATAGATTTAAATGGATATGTTGTGAGAACAATATTGAAGTAAAGAGGCAAGGTAGCATGTTATCATTCTTAAATGTTCCATGGTGGATTTTTGAACTACCCTAAATATGAAAAGGAACTATTTTCTCCAGCTCAAGCTATTAAAAAATGGAATCATTATTTAATAAGAAAGGAGACTAGCATATGCATTGACCACCAACCATTGCAACATTTTCAATTTCATAGCAAGCTCTAGTAAACTAGACATTACAACTATATGGGATTTTTATAGCAATTTTATACAATCATCAAATAAAATAAGGGTATCACTAATAACTTATAAAGCATTCTTTCAAAACCCCCCACGTCTAATATCATAGCTTTGTGAACTCTTATGCACATGGAACTTTTAACCCATGATAAACACAAAGAATAATAAATTCAAAATGAGTACTTTATAGAGGTGTTATAGCAATTATAAGGCCAAGTTCATGTAGAAGAAGGTGATAGCAAGGGTGACTATCATGTATAGGATAGGTTGGCCTACATTTGGACAAGATTTCTATTCCTAAATATCAATGTATTTTATCAAATAGACTCACACTTCCAAACTTGTCAAGTATTTTGGTATTAGGAAGATAGTTTCCAACTTATACAATTATGTATATTAGACTAGAATGTAAGAAGATTTAGTTTTGTTTATTAGAGGGTGAGTACTTTGTTATACAATGAAACTTGATAATAGAAAGCAAGGTTTATGTCATCCACACCTACTAAACCATGGGGGAGAATATCCATAGATTTATGGGTGGTTTTCCTAGAAAAACAAAGGATGTGACTATTTATTTGTGGTTTTAGACAAGCCTAACA
>APFE030453896.1:147318-166014 GCA_000404065.3 Pinus taeda | reverse complement strand
ATTAATGAGAACGATGCTTTGCAAAACATAAATAACATTAAAGATATTGTTACTTCTAAGTTCAAAGAAAAATTGTGTTGTGAGAAAGATTTAGCGTCTAAAAGAAAATTAAGTTATTATAAGAAGGTCATCAACCCCACCCTTGAAGATCAAAAGTATCTCTCTATTCTAACTAGCTCAAAAAAGAAAATTAATATAGCAAAGATTAGAACGAATTCTCATGAGCTCCATAGTGAAACTGGCCACTGGGTAGTTCCTAAAACGCCATGGATAGAAAGGATCTGCCATATTTGTGAGAATAGGAGCATCGAGGATGAAAACCACTTCCTCTTAGAGTGCCCTGCATACAACCACATTAGATCTCAATTCCACAACCTTTGTTACAATACTGACCTTCCTAGCCTTTTACAATGCCAAAATTATAGTGAGCTCGGGAGGCTTCTCTCCAAGCTTTTTGAGCATAGGAATAAAATCTTAAATCAAAATAAATAATTTGTCTTTAGGTCCGATAGATCATTATTTTGTCTCAGCGGACGTTAACCATCATCATCATCATCATCATGAATCAACTATTAATACACCTTTAAAATTGTTATTTTCGATAGTAATTAGTGTATTTGTGGTTTATGATGTGATTGAGGAATGCAATATAGATTGGTGATGATGGAGGTCATCATCAAGTGGCCAACGCCTAGTAATATCACTAAACTTAAGAGTTTTGTTGGGGTTCCATAGTTCATATGAAAGTTTATAACATCCTTTTCATGTATGCATACACCATTACATGCCTTAGTATATATTGACAAGTGTTTCCATTAAAATAAAAAATGGGAAATTTTCAAAGAACTAAGAGGAAAGATTAGTCAAGAACTATTCTTGCATTTCCCAATGTATAAAATATTTTCAAACTAGATATAGATTTAAATGGATATGTTGTGAGAACAATATTGAAGTAAAGAGGCAAGGTAGCATGTTATCATTCTTAAATGTTCCATGGTGGATTTTTGAACTACCCTAAATATGAAAAGGAACTATTTTCTCCAGCTCAAGCTATTAAAAAATGGAATCATTATTTAATAAGAAAGGAGACTAGCATATGCATTGACCACCAACCATTGCAACATTTTCAATTTCATAGCAAGCTCTAGTAAACTAGACATTACAACTATATGGGATTTTTATAGCAATTTTATACAATCATCAAATAAAATAAGGGTATCACTAATAACTTATAAAGCATTCTTTCAAAACCCCCCACGTCTAATATCATAGCTTTGTGAACTCTTATGCACATGGAACTTTTAACCCATGATAAACACAAAGAATAATAAATTCAAAATGAGTACTTTATAGAGGTGTTATAGCAATTATAAGGCCAAGTTCATGTAGAAGAAGGTGATAGCAAGGGTGACTATCATGTATAGGATAGGTTGGCCTACATTTGGACAAGATTTCTATTCCTAAATATCAATGTATTTTATCAAATAGACTCACACTTCCAAACTTGTCAAGTATTTTGGTATTAGGAAGATAGTTTCCAACTTATACAATTATGTATATTAGACTAGAATGTAAGAAGATTTAGTTTTGTTTATTAGAGGGTGAGTACTTTGTTATACAATGAAACTTGATAATAGAAAGCAAGGTTTATGTCATCCACACCTACTAAACCATGGGGGAGAATATCCATAGATTTATGGGTGGTTTTCCTAGAAAAACAAAGGATGTGACTATTTATTTGTGGTTTTAGACAAGCCTAACAAGATGTGAATTTTCATGCCTTGTAAAAATATTAAAAAATCAAGAAAATATGAAAACAAAAACATTTTCTTTTATAAGTATAATTTCACTTTGGGATAGCAAGGAGCGTCATTTAAAATAGTGATACTAAAATTATTAGTTCCTTTTAAAATACACTTTAGATAAGATGGATGTCAAGTTTAAGATATTAGTATCTTTCCATGAACTAACCAAGGGGTAGACAAAGGTAGTAACTAAGATGTTGGTTCAACTTTTGAGGGGTTACAATTATAAGCATTCAAGGACATATAATCTTATAATAGAGTATTCCATATTCTTACCATTAAGTCTCGTTTTCAAAATTTGTTTGTGGATTTTCCACCTCCAACATTTGATGTTGTATATGGATGGTAAGGAAGAGGGAAGAAAACACCTCAAGAGAGGCATTAAAGGATGAAAAAATAAATCATAAGGTTGATTAGATCAATTTGTAAGTATAAGAGACATTTAATAAATCAAAGTAAATGTACAATGCCTAGCATGATTAGAACAAAATTGAGAAAACATCCAAGGTCGGAGATATGGTTTGGTTGCATTTAACCAAATAAATGTCAATTGTGAATTATAGTCCCTCTAAATTGGTGATGAAGGTAAGTGATAATGTCTATAGAATCATTCTACCCTCGTATATTCACATTTACTATGTAGTGAATGTGATGCAGGAGCATCTAACCTAGGGTATCATGTTTACTAAAGGATTTAGTTCCCTAAGTTATGATTTAATTATTTAATTTATTTTTCTTATAGTTTTAAGAGAAAATCAAAATTATTTTAATTAGGAGAAAGTTCAAGAGTATTTTGGATGAGTTGAGATATTTGAGGGTTAGTTAGATATCATCTAGAGATAAGGGATTATATGAGTTTTTTTATGGATCATGAGAAATATTGTGGGAGTTTGTTTAGGATCTAGAACCTACTTTAGGTTTAGGTCCACTTGTATAAATCTAGTTGAGCCCATGAGACATGTAAGTGAAGGAGACTGAGGAATGAGTAGCCAATGATTAGGCCAATAATTATCTTGTAAATATTGTATTTATTAATGAATTATTTCTGAGATTTTGTATGCATATGTATTGTGTGGGTTTTAGTTTTATGTTGTGTGTTTGCATGCCCTATGGTTGGCGACGTCATTTTGGTATCAGAGCCATAAGAGAAGTGGCATATTTATGCATTGAGGGGTTGAGAAAAAATTTCAACTTGCACATGTTGGATAGAAAGGTGTTACATGATTACCAGATCATATGAGAGGTGAAGGACAATTTCTTATTGGGCCTTATTTTTTACTACTCGAATCATGGTGAGACTGTGGATTTCTAGATGCTTCTCAATGTCTATACAACCAACATTATGGTTTGAGCCTTCTTTTTATTTGTCTCTATTGTTTTGTTTATTTGTTTATTCAATTGTAAAGAATGTGGTTGTTGAAATCTTGCATTGTTTACTGAAACATTGGAGGTTGCATCAACGATAATTAAATTTCAAATATTGATGAAGTGTTGGGCTTAAGGTCTGTGTTGAGGACTTGTGCATGAATAGCAAGTTGCAAGACTATTGATCAATTTTCTAGAATTGATAGAAACTGAACACGGACAAAACATTATAAGCATTGATGAATTTTTAACAGTAAGTTTGAATTTATTTATTAAAATATATGTGAGGTTAACTTGAGATCCCGCCAAGCTTAATTGATGAGAAGAGGATGGATCCTTTCTACAAATGAATGATGATCAACACTTATAGTTTTCCAAAAAAGAGTTGAACTACATTAGGCTCAATTTCCTAGTGAATACAATCTGTTCTACAGCCAAATTGATCTAGAGGAGAAATCAAACATTGAATGCATCGATGTACAAGGTTGTAGTGCAAGTCAACATGTCATACACATAATGCAATGGGGTTTTATCAACTACTGAATGGTCACACATTTGTGATTTTTTAATGGCCTGCCATAATCTCCACGTAGAAATAGAAAAAAATTAATTAACTAAACATAAAGTTTATTAATTTCGAACATTCTTATCTGATTGAAATAATCTCTTACGAGCAAAAACTGCTAGGGCCTAAGTAGGACTTATTTTAGAATGAGAAACCTCAATTATCTACTAGTAGTTTGGGACTTTAGAAAGTTATGTGGTTTAATATTTATTTGAGATGATTTAAGAGGATCCATGAAAGAAAAAAGAGAGATTTAAATTTAAAACTACTACCAAATTTTTGTGATGCTTGTTTTCCTGAATTAGATCCTAAAGAGTGTGATTTGTTGTTTTTTTAAAGAGAGTGTAATTAAAATCTCACATTTGAGAACTTAATGGAAAACATTGAAGCATTTTCAAATAAAATACTACACATTTTTTATTAGTAGATTTTTGTGTCTAGAAGATATTGTCTTCAATTGTGAGAGTTCTCATTCCACATAACCATTTCAAGAAGATGACCAGTATTTTTGATGTTATCATTTCGATTATTGTTTATTAGAATTTTTAGCTTGAAGGTTTGCATTATTCCATTGCTAAGGAAGTGAATTTGAAATTCGATGGAAGTCTGGACAATGATTTGTGGAAGAGGCCATTGTTCACATCTTTTGGGAGGAAACAAAAAGAAGAATAAGAAAATAATATTAGGTGTTATGAAAATAGGTCCAGAAAAATTTGACAATCATGAACTCAAAAATTTTTTTGTGGGACTTGTAGTTCAATACTACTGTAATCCACCAAGAAAGTCTTCTGCAACATTTGGAAATGAAGTGTTGACTTCATGTGTTGTGAATATTGGTGCTAAAGTTGCATATTTTTTGTGTATTGAGGATGGATTCGCTATGCCAACAATAGGTGCAACTCTCCAATCTGGTGGAGAAGATATATCAAGGTGTCTCCCTTATCACAATTCTATGATGATGACCCTAAAGCAGGTCTGGTGTTATTTCTTATGTTGTTGGTGAAATAATCAATGACCCATATTTTCATGTGCCAAAAAAATATAGTGTGTTGTATTTGATAAAACAAGTACTAACACAAAAGGAAAACCCTTTGTTACTAGTGCTAAAGTTCTATCGTATATGCAACTGGGAGAATTTCTCAAATTTCTCAAAATATGATTTTTCTTTCTATTTGTCATGGATCTTATCATTCTTTTCCATTGTCTCTATAGATTTTGAAGCAATAATTCTTAATCCATCTACTGCTATGGATGACACGGATTAGATTGATCTTTGAATGCTTAGGAATCACTGTGAACTCCGCAATATTCACTTTGGGAACTTATATCTTGGACAATATATTTATTTCTTGACAACCAAGAATCTTCCTATAAGCCAATATTTTCACCTAATAAGGCAATGAAAAATTAAAAATTGTACTTCTGAAGCAAAATCATATCCTATTGGAATTTATGAAGTTTATTTATCCTTAGTTTCATTAAATTTATCACAATTGATGCAATGATAGTACAATACAAAGCATCAGTGAAAGCTTCCATACCCAAAATTTTCATTGGGACGAAGTTAGAGAGAATATATTCCAACCGCCAATGGATCCCAACACAATATAGGATCACTGTTTTTGAATCCATGAAGGGATTTTCTCCACATCCCTTGGTAAACCTCTTGATCTACGACCTTCCCTCAAACACAAATACCAACACTGGGTCCCTTCAACTACCATACAATATTCATAAACATTTGGGTTAAGTTTGACAACTGAGGATTATTATGGTCACATTGTGGTTAGAATAGTTCAACTCCACTTTTTCATTCTAAACAAATATGTATGTCTTGAGCCATGATTGCATGTGCACGAGAAGCATAGATTTCGCGTTTTGTTCGCTAGAATGCCTCAAGTACATTTGATGTAACACCAATATAAAACTATTCTGTGAAGTGAATTCCGTAGGTATTTTACACAAATTACAAAGTATATGAACTTTATATAAGAAATCATTAGTGTTTAGATAGTAAAGAAATGTATTTTTTCACATATTACAAATTATATGAACTTTAGATTGGAAATCATTAGTGTTTAGATAGAAGTTAGAGAAATATTATAGATATATAGTTAAATATTGATCAGAGCTCTTTTATTCCAAAATATCTGCATAGGTGAATGGGAGGGTAGATTGATGAGGAATCCCCTCCAAGCTTTCTTATGAGTCATTCTTAACTCCTTTCACACTCTTGTATTCTCCTATTATGAATGAGGATCTACACAAGTGTGGCTTTTACTTTTGGAGTTGGGCCAAGATCTCTGATAGGTCACAAATTGAATCCTTTTGTTTTGGTTGTGGCATAATAATTGATATATTTTTCCTAAATAGTAAGGTTCCTACACCACATGAAATTCATTGGATTTTATTCTTTAGGGAAATCCAAATGATACATCAAGCACTTCCATCCCTAGTCCATGTAGTTGTCAATTATTCAATCACTGCCACAAAGAGCAACAAACTAATCATGATATCCACTACCAAGGGAGATGCCAACTTGCTTGCAAAGTGATCACTGTATTTGGAATGGTTTTTCAATGAAATTTTATTCCTTAGAAATAAAGCACCATCACCATATTTCAAGGACTTAAAATGTTAGGAATAAATTATGTTTAAATAATAGGGTAAACAACAACTTGTACTCATTCAATTTGAAAACTTTTCATGCTCTATCCAACAAAATTTAAATCATTCCCTTACAATTTGGAATATCAAAACCCCAAGCAACTTTTTTGGCATATCTGCAAATATCTTGATGTCATGTGCACTTTCTCCTATTTTAATTGATACAATCAAGATGCTACTAAACTTTGAGGATGGACAATCCTTATTAAAAGAAATTATCAAGAAATTATTATTGCTCTTGAAATAGATAGATTCAACATTCTTTTTCGAAAATATCACTAGTCAGTCCTATTCCTTGGCATCAGTAAACTTGTGTGAGGATCAGTTTTAGCAAGTCACTTAAATTGGAAAGTGTTCAACTTAGAGTCTGTAGTAATACATGAAAGAACTCAATAACAATCCTTGACAACTGATTAAATAATTAATTGTATTCCAATAACACGTACATCTTAGGAACAAACCAGGAGACCTACTCAAAGATTTCTTATTGAATCTTCCTAAATCCTTTCTCACCCACCTACTCCCATAATATGATGGAGAATATACTCTTTGAAGTGTGCCTTCACCCCTTGTGATTGGGCCAAAATATCTACTATATCTTCAACGTTCCTCTTAAATAGCTACAATTTTCTTAATAAACCCAGCTATTCCATTAATATGAATCAAGTAGAAATCCCCACTTGTATCTTCCCTTAGGAAAATCGAACTTGAAAAAATATTACTCCTAAAATAAAACATGTTCAATTTTCTATCATTTGGGTGGTTGTAACCGCAAATTAAGTATGCCAAAGCTACTGGAATGTGCGTTAACATAGTTTTCCAATTAACCAATGAAGCATTTACCCTCGTCACCCATACTAGAATAGATAATATAGCTATCTAGCCAAACTTTGGTTCAATATTAGATGGGAACAAATGGCAATAAATATGAACAAGGAAAGGAAAAATGGAATTTTGTACGAATAAGAAACCTAGGATATACAAACCCCATTAAGTATATGTGTGTAGGGCAAACCATTTTTACTCTTTGTAGAATATTCAAACATTATGACATATGCTATGAGTGAAAAGTCATTGAGATTTAGGGCTGAAGCAATAACCTAAGCATTGGTATCACAAGGCTAGGAGTAGAGCTACATGTTTTTTCCTTGAGGTTACATCCAAGGGGATGAATCAAACTTTGTTAATAGATAATGGTATCATTATTGAATAGTAATGCTAGAAAATATATGTTGTTTTCCAATACCCTGAATGCTCAAACCATATGAGGAAACCTTTTATCTCTTCTTCCACAATGATATGGACAATATTCTAGGGTTCTAATCTCTTTCTAAATCTAGGACTTTCATTGGACTTAATCCTGTTGTTTTCATTCTTGTTTCTTTTTGGCAAATGAAATATTTTCCTTATGAATGTTTTTGGAATCTCACAATCTACAATTTAACTTTCTTAGGTAAATTTTATCCATCTGAAACTCATTTTTTTTTATCTTTGACATGTAATAACTAAGACTCACTCGTTTATATTTTCTCAAGTTTATTTACTTGTAGATAAACAAATTATGTTGCTAAACTTTATTGGATTGTGTCCCCTTTCATTCCTTCTTTCCTTGTCCCCTACCTATTAGTTTCCCATTTCATAGCTTTTCCACCATTCATCTCAAGCCATGTTGTCTTCTTCTTTCATTTCCCCCTTCTTGTCTAGTTGATTTCCATACTATTCTTGTCCTTTATTTCCACGATTTGATCCATCACACGGTTTCTTTGCCTCCTTACAACTACACAATTACATGAACAATCAGAAGAGCATGATATTGATGAAAGTCAAAAGTGTTATTCAAGTATCCATGCCCCACTGTAAGATATTCAATTACATTGATGGTAAGTAGTGTGGTGTAGTATCCCTACTCTGCTCTGTGCAGATCGATGATATTCCTTTTAATAGAGTCAAAGGCAAAAAATTGTTGTGATCTCCCTAAACTTTAAAATTTCCTATCCCTTTGATAGAATATTTATTGCCTAAGAAAATCGTCCTATAAGCAAGTGTTCTCACATGAAGAATATACATTTTGTATGGATGTCTTCAAACTAACTATGCAAAAATTTATTATTCAGATTTAGCAATTTTGTCCATATTAAACTCACTTTTCTCATATGTTTTCATCGCTAGCATGTGACTGAAATTCAAGAAAGTCTTCTTTGCATCTATGAAATATTATTATCTTTGCATATAAATAGATAAATAAATTCCTCATTTTATCATCCCATTTAACTTCCAAATACAGTTGAATTAGTTTATTCTACTAAAGCAATTCATGTGAACTAGTTTCCAAGCATGAATTTCTCTTGTTATTTCTCCTTAGCAAATTGAGATTGAATATAAAATTGCCTTGAGAATAAAACAAGTGAAGGCTTCTTTCACATGTCACCTCTTCTCAAACTCAATTTCTCTTCTTTATATGACTTTCTTCTCTTGAGGCTAATTTCTTTACTGCCAATTACAATTAGTCTATGACCTAAGACAACCAAGTTGAATAAGATTATAGACACAACTTGTGAAAAAAATAAAACAATATCTTACCCAATTGGGTTAAAGATATTGCACACTGGAGCTAAGTTCAAGAGTAGTGGTAAGTTGTATGAAAAGACACCCTCACAAACACTAATCAATGAAGAGATTTCAAATTTAAATAATAGGTGTAAGATTTTTTGAATAAAGATAATAACTTTCAGAGTAGGCATTTAAGTAACAATCCATAGATAAGGCTCTAGAATCTCGTGGGCCAGTAAAAGACATAATTTACTCAATGAAAATTGAAACAGAGAGATATGAAGCTTAAACTCATCTTGGACTTTGTATGCATCCCATCTAGAACAAATGTATAAAGTCAGGTTGCAATTGAGAGCCTTGATAGGCCATGCTCTGTCCTTGTATAGTTAATCCAATAGAGCAATGTTTCTTTAGTCTCCGTATGATGCAAAATTTGGATGTTTCAGCACAGAGTTGCTAATTCTTTTAAATATTTGATAGGTTTCAGTGAGTCTATAACATTCAAGGTTTGTATACTCACAAATATTCGAATATATAGAATATGGTAATATCCATAATAGGACAAGTAATACTTACATATAAGTAATATTTTTATATAAGAATTTTGAATGTACAATTCATATTATTGGTTCCAAATGAGTGTTGAAATTCGATTGCAAGTTGAATTTCTGATCTTGTTAATTACTTGTGAGAGAATTATTTTTCTCTTAGCATTCTTTATTCTTCATCAAACAATTATAATTTAACAATTTTAATTGTAAGAGATTATTGATTCCTATGGTTTGTAGCAAATATGGAGGAGTGTTAGAATCTGAAGATGTTGGGGTTCTCTTGGTTTTTGAAATGGATATTTTTTAGGATGTAAATACATATGAAAGAAGAAATTCAAGTGGGTACATTTGGTCAGATAAATTGGAAAGGTGTGTAAATGACATAGTTTTAGAAACAATTTGAAAATGCCATTTGTTTGCCATATTTGATCTTTTTGGCTGGTATGTGGAGATAAAATGTGAAAAGGATACTATGGGGTACAATTAGTTAATAATTGACCAATAATGTAAATGATAATAACCTAGATTTATTTATTTCTTTTAACATGAAATTTATATCACAATAAAAGTATGAATATCCCATTAAGTATGACCTAAATATGATTCAAAGAATCTCACCTTTAGCCTAAGTAGATGGAAGAGTAATTTCAAAGGTGTAAAGTCTTATTAGAGGCAGTTTTTGTTTGTTGTAGTTAGAAAAGGGTTTTCTCTTGGTTTTATGTGACTTTAAATTTATCATTTGTAGCATGTTGTTAAATGGGAAAGAATAATGTGTGACATTTATTTTGTAGAAATTGATGTTGAATGAAAGGATACAAAATTTAACCAAGATACAATCTACTTTGGTAAAGGCAAAAAACATCTTAAAAATCTGCCTAAGAATACACCATATATAAAGTTTGAACACAAGTAATATATGGTTTTTTATTTTGCATATATGTTCTTTTCCCTACCTCATGAAGGTTGATTTTTCCATTTTCCTTTTTGATTGATACCTTCTCATGACAGAAACACTTTAAATATGAATTAATATGTTCCTAAAACAAATCAGATTCAAATTTTATATATGTACAAGATATAAAAGAAATCCAATGCCTTCGTTTGAATTTTACTTAATTCTTATGTGGGCAGGTTATAGGAAATGAGATTGAAAAAAGGATGGGGAGAAAATGTAGAGCATGTCTTGGATATGATTCATTTGTTGTTGGAGATTCTTCAGGCACCTGCATCATAAACTTTGGAAATGTTTCTAGTAGGGATTCCTATAATTTGTAATGTTGTGATTCTTTCACCTTATTGTTATTTTGGGAAAAAAATTGTTCTAGGAGTGCTAGACAAGACACAAGTGGTCAGGCAAGCAAATATTTTATAATTGCAATTTCCATTCCATGATATCCAGTATTTATTGTTTGGTTGTATTTTGAATGTTTCCTTTGTGTTTGTTTTATTTTTTCACCATGAAATTGAAAATACTTGGTATCATGCCCATTTAAACATCCAAATCTTGAATATGAGATTGGTATTACATGATATTAATTGAAATCCTTTTAGCTATTTTGTGTTAGGAAGATTTCATGACTATTAGAAAAGTTTACTTTCATGTTGTTATTTGTGCACAGGTTGTCTATATACTTCACCAATTTCATGTGTTAGAGAATGGAATGTGTTGTGAATAAAATGACAAGGATTAGCCATCACATCTCAGATTATTTTATTTCGAAAGATATGTACAGTCTGAGCTTTTTAGCATGTAAATTAGTTGGCTTGATTGTGTGTAAGATTTCTCTAAAGGTTGAATACTAAGTTACTAAGTTGTTATTTTCTATGGTGATGTTTTAATTTCTTTGTTTATACAAGTCATTTAACCACATAGTGTCTACTATCCAACCTAATTGAAGAAAAATTGTTCAATTTTTTTGCTTTTATGGAGAAAAATAGCATTGACATTACTGATATTGAGGTATATGTCATAGAAATATTTTAAGTCTATTTTAGTTTATATTCCAATATTCATCATAATTCATGTCTTATACTCTACATTGTATCTTCTTTTGTTTTCAGGAGAGGAACCAATATTGATGGTAAGAAGAAAGAATTGAATAAAGATGAGAACAATAACACTCGAATGACAAATGAAAAAAGAGAAAGAAGAGAACTAGTTTAGTGATACCCTTAGAGCCAATATTTCGCATGAGACACACAGATAGAGATTGATGGTCAAGTCATCAAAGTTGGTGAATTCACTTTCAATGTCTTGGAAACACAGGGATAACGTTTTGAAGTGATAAAACAATATTTCATGTCTAAATTGTAGTCCACTAATATTAAGTTGGAAACTCATATTGTAATACTTGATATTTTATATAATATAATTTATGGTTGAAATTATTTATATTTGCACGTGATATTATTTAGTATTGTAATTAACATATGTAACTTTTTGTTTTCATACTAGATGAATATGCACATTATATGACATTTTTTTATTTAATCGCAAAATCATACTAATTAATTTGTGTTGATTAATAATGAACACATAAAATCAATCTAAAACTACTAAATTAGTATTTCATATTGATTAATGATGAACAAAAGTAAAAGTAATACACGACTAAATTAGTCGTTTATAATAACTATTAATGAAAGTAAATGAAATGAGTATAAACTAATAAATTAGTTTTTTATATAATGAATATGAAACTACCAAAAATATATATATAAATGACTACTACAAATGATAAATTTGTGATTACAAATGACGACTAAATTTTGTATTAATACGACTATTAGTAGTTAATTTACAGTATCTTATAACATGACCAAAATTTAGTCATATTTCTTTGGTCATTAATTGGTTTCAAATGGTGACTAAAATTTGCATCTATATGACTATTAATAGCTAATTTACAGTATCTTATATAACACGACCAACATTTTGATCATATTTATTTGGTCATTAATTGATTTTCTCAGGTGATCATATAGTAATATATTTTGTTTTATATTTGGTCATTAATTGTGGCAATTAATGACTAAATCAATAACTAAATTAATGACTAAATATATTAGACGATAAAATAGAGACAAATAATTAATGACTAAGCTAAAAATGACTAAAAGTTGATTGCATCATAAGATACTGTAAATTAACTACTATTGGTCACCAACTAAAAAATGGTCATTTATATGCAAATTTTAGTCATTGCTTTAGTAACTAATTAGCCATTTTCTACTAGTGACAAACACATGATGCATTTTACTACTCAAGTATACATCGACAAATAAGGAGGAGAACTACATCATAAAGCTTGGAATCTTGGAAGATGGAAAAATACAACGATAGAATGGCAACAATATGACAAAGTAATTGATCAGTGGTAGACTAAAGTTTGAGATCCAGGAGGAGTTTAATTAGTTTATAAATACATATGGCCCGGAGACCATGAATTTCTTTTACCTGGGGAGTCTGATGCAGGAGCATCCAACATCAGCTATCATGTTTATTAAAGGATTTAGTTCCCTAAGTCATGATTTAATTATTTAATGTATTTTTCCTCTAGCTTTAAGAGAAAATGAGAATTATTGTAATTAGGAGAAAGTTTGAGAGTATTTTGGAAGAGTTGAGATATTTGAGGGTTAGTTAGATCTCATCTAGAGATAAGGTATTAGGTGAGATATTTTGGGATTCTGTTGAGGATCTAAAACCTACTTTGGGTTCATATGCACTTGTATAAATCTAGGTGAGCCCATGAGGCATGTAAGTGAAGGAGAGTGAGGAATGAGTGGCCAATGATTAGGCTAAGAATTCTCTTGTAAATATTTTATTTATTAATGAATTATTTTTGAGATTTTATATGCATATGTATTATCTAGATTTCAGTAATATGTTGTGTGTTTGTAGGCCCTATGATCGGCGACATCAAAATCTAGAAGTCAAAAAATTATTTAAGATTTACATGTTGCACCAATAGATTCATGAGCAAGTCATAGTTAGTAGAACCCTAGGAAAAGTAAGAATAATATATAGTTTTAAAAAGGAAGTATAAAGAAAATAGATAGGAGCAACATGAACTCTAGCAAAATGGGTTGAAAGAATAAATTCCAAGTAAAGTGAAATGGTACTTTTCTTTACCACCTTTAGTGACATGTTTAAAGGACCAAAAGCCTCTCTAAATATGAAAATGTGATATGAAATGGATCATTATGTAATGTTTCATATATTTTGGTACCTTCTATCAAGAAAACTTATGATCTATCATCTTGTATGGCCTAGTTTAGGGTTAGGTCCCACTTTGGTGATTTTGGGTCTATAAGCATTTAGTTCCTATTTGAGGCCTTAAATGACCATTTTTAGCATAAAAAAGAAAATCCTATTTATTCTATTTTAAACATAAATATCTTTTCACATATATGAAAATCTCTTCCAATGGAGTTTGGATTTGAAAGTTATGCCTCACTTAACTTAACCTTTCCTATTGATGACAATGGTACCAACTAGATACGAGGCCAATTTCCATTACTCACACATGTGATATAGTCACATGTGAAATTCCAAGAATATCCGAGAGGGTTCAAAACCTTAACATTAATTTGGGATTGAGGAATGGAAAAACCCTAAACATAATTGTAGATTACTATTATGACATTGTTAAATACTTGGATGCTAGGATAGGATGGGATTATATCCTCCTTATACTATTTACTATTCCATTCTCTCTCTTTTTTTTTTTTGGTAGGTAAGAACCCATGGGGTATTTGAACCAATGACCTATCGCAAGGATTGCCTTAACAGTGCACCGATTCACCACCAATCCGAAGCCCTGTGCGAATTTACTATTCCATTCTTAGTGTAGGGATTCCTTCAATAAAACTTATTGGGCACCAAAATCCTCCCTAAATGGGGAGATATGATCTAAAATCATTGATTATATAATTTTTCATCTATTTTGGTGCTTTATAGGCGAAAATATTGGAGCTATTGACTTGTAGGGACTATTTTAGGTTATGTTTTGGTGATTTAATGTCTAGAAATGTTTAGAGCCCATATGAGGCCTTCAATAACCATTTATGGGGTTGAAATTTTACCTCTTAATATTATTTTACACTTCAATATTTTCCACATATGTGAAAATAATCCCAACCAAAGATCATATGTGGAATTTATACCTCCCTTAACTTATTCTATTCACTGCCATGATACCAACCAAATTCCAAGCCAACTTCCATTACCCACACATGTGAGCTAGTCATAGTTAGACTTTCACGAATGTTCTATAGGGTCCAAAAACCATTATATTAATTAGATTTTTAGGAATGAAAAATACCTAACCCTAATCGTAGATGACTCTTAGGGCATTGTTAAATATTGAACTAATAGTATAGGAATGAATTCCATTCTCATTGTATTATTTATTATTCCATTATTACTGAAATGGATCCTTTAATAAAATGTTTTAGTCACCAAAATCCCCTCTAAGTTGGGATCTTTGATATAAAATAGATCATTACATACATTTTCATCTATTTTGGTACCGTCTAGGTGGAAATATTGCAGTTATTGGCTTGTAAGGACTATTTTATAATGAGTCCTTCTTTGGGGATTTATTGACTATAAACTTTTAGAGCCCATTTAAGGCCCCAAATGACTATTTTTGCAGTCAAAAAATTACCTCTTGATGCTATTTTACAAATCAATGTCTTCCCACATATGTGAAAATCACCTCAATTGAAGTTTTTATGTGGACTTATTCTATTGGCCACCATGATACTAACTAGATTCCAAGCCAACTTCCATTACTTACACATGTGAAGTTTTTATATTGACTTATCCACCATGATACTAACTAGATTCCAAGCCAACTTCCAGTACTTACACATGTGAAGCTATACATATGTGGACTTTAAAAAATACTCTATATGGCCCAAAAACTTAACGTTAATTAGAGGTTTAGGCATGCAAAACCCCTAACCCTAACCATATATGACTATTATGACATTGTTAAATATTGGGATGTTAGGATAGGAAAGGCTTACATTCTCATTGTAGTGTTTATTGTCCATAGTTGACTAGAGCATCTAGGAGTTCGATACTCAAGTAAAATATAGGAAGTAGAAGAACTTGCAATATCTATTTAAGCCATAGTATACATGGAAACTTCATTTTCAGTGTATTTTGTTTCTATTTGCATTTCCTAATTGAGAGGATAACAAGAAGTGATAGGTCTCTCTTTATAGATGGGATGGGTTTTCCTTATAATAGGTTTTCCTAAAGTACATCTTGTGTTCCTTATGTGGATGATCTGATATTTTCAAATCTTATTTCAAATTAGTTGCATTTTACTTTAGTGTTATGTGCGTTAACCTAACAATATTAAATTTGAAATCTAAAATAAAAAACTACATAATAAGAGATAAAATGATATTGTAAAATATTTTTTTATTGTTTCAATAAAATATCTATGATAATTTATAAGTGAAGGAAATCATTTAAGTTTATCACCTCCTCTTTGTTAATTTAACCTACCTTTGCATTTAATTCTTTCCTGAAATATGATTCAATCTATGTTTGAAATGATTCTAATATAATACAATTTTGTTTCATTTAAGTGTTTTGTTGGAAATGATTCTCAATGTCTAATATAATACAATTTTGTTTCATTTAAGTGTTTTCGAGTGAAAGGAGCAAAGGCTTTTCGTTTACCAGCTCTTACAGGAAACAATTATAAGGCACTAAATCTAATTCTACATTAATAAATTTAACTGTTTTGAGTTGCGAATATGCTTATCCTCTAGATTACGGTGGAATTCTTCGGTCCATCTCCTTAGTTTTTATTTTATATTTTAATTTAGGTAATGTGATATTGATATTAGGCTCTACATTACCCTTCAACTATGTATCAACTTGGTTAATGAAGAAATTTTTTCCTACAGTGTAGTGCCTTCTCTTTTTAATTTATTATAATTCTATTACTTTTAATCTAAATTGTTGAGCTTTGTATTGAATAGTATTAGTGCTTGTGTCTCCTTGGTCCTCCTCTTCACAAAGTGTTTATCTTACTTTTCAATCTAAGTGATGTGAAGATTTATTATAGGACATCTTATTTTTTTAATTTGATATTGCATGCATACATTATTACTTTGAAACCAAACCAAATCTAACATTACTGGTTGAGTTTCCCTTACCCCTCGCCAAATTAGTTTTATTGTTTAATTAATTCATCTAAAAGTAATTAATTAAAGAAAATTTCATGTTAATACATGTTATATTGAGTATGTGGTATTGATAAATTATGGTATTGTAATAATATCTATATACAAGTTAAGAATATATTAATTATTTTATAATTAATGATAGTAATAATAATTGTGTTAATCAAGTCTTACTAGCACAACCACTTGAGGATGGGTCTCTATGAGAATCAAACCTCACTGTGGTGGTTGTGTCTTGTGCTAGGTAGAGAGGACATGCTAAAAAATTCCTAAGCTAAAGGTTGGAGTGGCCCACTATGCCATCCCCTAGTGACTTTGATGGAGCCACAAGTCAAGCCTAAGCATCACAAACAACTTGACAAACAATAATAATAATAATAATAATAATAGACCTAAGAAACTCTTATGCAAGAGATGTAATATCTTGTATTATGTCGACCCTAAACATTTTAACTATGTCAAATTACATGATAATATAAATAAAATAATTATTAAAATAAAATTTTTAGTAGATTAGGTTAATTTACACATTTCCATTTACCAATAACATTTTGACCTCAGCTTTTAACAAGACTTATGATTTCATAGTATTCTTTTCTAATATCACCCATTCAAACCCATTCAAACATAAATTTCTGAAAAAATCTCACACATAAAAATAAATAAACATTTACACTAAATAAACATTTACACGTGCATTTTTACTTTAAAATATATATAATAAATAAATGTATTATTTCTCACTCATATAACATATATATGAGCCCTGAACCCTGTAAATAGGAGTAGGATTTTTTGAATCTCATTTGTCAGAGGAACTAGATATTCTGAGATAAACAATTCCTTTACCCACTGAAAGAATTTTGCATTTAATGCACAAGAAAAACGATTTAATAACTCATGGGAATTGGTGGTGGTGATTTCTCGGTAGCAATCTACAGGGCAGTTTCTTTAAGATCATCGCGGTTATTTTGTAAGATTAAGTGTTTATATGTTTTTCTGTACATGCCCCATTTAGGATTTAAAGTCTTACACCAGCAATATGCCAAATGAGCCCTTTCCTAGATTTAAAATCTTTACCCATGTCATCAAGTCTATTGCCAAAAATGGCACATTTTTTTTTTTTTTTGTATTTCGCATATTTAAAATGTTTATAAGACAAAACAGCAAATAATAGGACAAGATATTATCTTGAGGCAATACAGAAAAATATGCTTTAGTATTCCAATATAACATCATTAAATTATCCATTCTCAAAGATCTAATAAAAAATAAATTAGAATAAATTAATTATAAATAAATAATCATTATGAAAGTATAATTTATGAAAAATAAGGAATAAATTGGAATAACAAAATGTATTAAATTGATTTTTTTATTATTTTTTGTTTACTGATGGTTAAATATATATTATTCAAAAAATCAACAATTTATTTAAAATGCTAAATTTAATGTTACATTAAAAAATACAATATAAATAGTAAAACTTTATAATCTCACTCAAAAACATTTTATCAAATTTCACTTAGTAAATAAATAAAACTACTCAACTAAATTATGTCAATCCAAATACGTTTTTATCTCAAACATCCTTTTAATTAGGTAAAAGAGAATCTTTATTTTAACTAGCTCAAAGAAAAACATTTATATGCCTAACACATTAAACACTTAAAATAATTTGTATTAACGTATTACAATTTTTTATTTATATAAAAATAGTTTGTTCGATACTTTATATGTTCTAGTAAAATTGATAATTTTAGTAATAAGTCAAAACAGATAAAATGTTAACGCAATTGAAAAGAAAGAGATGTAGCTCTCAGGTGTGGCCTTCACCTGGAGACCACACTCACAAAACTTGAGAGATCACTCTCGTTCACTCTATTCCATAATCAATCAAAGATTACATCATTAAATACAAGACTAGGAAATAGGAAGTTGCACCCAAACCCCATAACTATAGGAACTAATCCTAAACTAGGGA
>APFE030453896.1:116399-145869 GCA_000404065.3 Pinus taeda | reverse complement strand
CTGCCCCTGCTTTACATATCCTTCTGGCTGTACTAAGTAAATTTCTTCTTTTAAATCACCATTTAAAAATGCAAATTTAACATCAAGCTGGTGTAATTCCCAATTATATTTAGTAGCTAAAGCAATAAGCATTCTGATTGTATTTAGCTTTGCTACAGGTGCAAAAGTATCATCAAGATCTATGCCTTCCTTCTGTGAATATCCTTTTGCAACCAACCTAGCTTTTAACTTATCTATATTTCCGTCTGCATTCATTTTTGGTTTAAACAGCCACTTGCATCCTATGGGTGTTTTATTCTTAGGCAGCTCAGCTAAATCCCAAGTATCATTTCTAAAAATTGATACCATTTCTTCATTCATTGCAGCTCTCCATTCCTTAACTTGACTAGCTTCTTTGTAATTATAGGGTTCTACAATGTTCAAAACTTTTGACATCAAAGCATAGTTTCTCAACTTCAATGGTAATTAAGTCTTCCTACCTGACCTTCTTGGTAGGGGACTTACCTCAAATTTGTTTTCCTCTGCAATAACTGGGCCTGCTTTTTCACCTTCTTGTTGTTCTTCTTCATTCTCTTCTTTTTGCTCATGTTCCTCCTCCCTTTCATCCTCGCTACTTTCCTCCAACAGCAATGGAATGTGCCAATCATCTCCAACATCAGCTTTCCTTTCCTGTACCTGTTCATGAAAGACTACATCTCTACTTGCAAATGTCTTACGAGACTCAGGATTGAACAGTTTGTATGCTTTAAATTTTGTACCATAACCAACAAAGATGCATTTGACTGCCTTAGGGTCTAGTTTCTTTCTATCAGTTTTGGGTACATGTGCAAATGCCTTTGACCCAAAGACTCTTAAGTGGTTTACTACTGGTTTAAATCCATATAAGGCTTCAAAAGGGGTTTTGAAGCCAAGAAACCTAGTAGGACTTCTATTTTTCAAATATACAGCAGTATTTATCGCTTTTGCCCAAAAAATATTAGATAGACCCTTACCTTGCAGCATGCTCCTTGCACACTCCACCAAGGTTCTGTTTTTATGCTCTGCAACTCCGTTTTTCTGTGGTGTATGCGGCACTGTATATTGCTGAACAATCCCGTGAGTTTTGCAGTATTTCATGAATTCCTTTGATTTGTATTCTCCTCCTTGATCAGATCGGAGAATTTTAATACTTTTTCCAAACTGTTTTTCCACTAGGGTTTTGAACTCTATAAAACATTCGAAAGTCTGACTTTTCTTGTTTAAAAAATAAACCCAAGAATATCTAGTGCAGTCATCAATAAATAACAAAAAATAGTATGCTCCCCCTAGCGACCTTGTCTGCATGGGACCACATACATCAGTGTGCACTAGCTCTAAGATTTCTGTTTGCCTCCTCCTATCATGCACATGAAATTGTTCTCTGTGCATCTTTCCTAAGGCACAACCATCACAGTTTAACTGAATGTTACGAAAGATGGGGAGACCTTCGACCATACCTTTCTTTTGTAACAACATGAGATCTTGCAGATTCAGATGACCAAACCTCTGATGCCAGAGTTGTTCAGCTGTCGACTCTCCTGCAACGGCTTGCTTTGATATACTTTTTGCATCCAACCTGTATAGGCTTCCAACTCGCATGCCTGTTGCAACAATTTCATTCATGCAATCCTTTATCACACAGTGAGTCTTGAAGAATTCGACATGCATATCTTGATCAGCCATCATTGATACAGATATCAGGTTTTTCTTTATTCCAGGTACATATAAAACATTTTAAAGGTGACTAATTTTTCCATTTGGTAACTTAACTGAAATCACCCCATGACCTTTAATCTGATATCCATTATCATCCCCTAGATATATTTTTGTTCCATTTATAATTTCTTCAAGACTGTCAAAAAATTCCTTATTACCTGTCATGTGAGAGGATGCTCCGGAATTGACATACCAGATGTCATCTTCATTCGATGTTGAAAGGGCACAGTAAACTGTGAATAGTCAAAATTCATGACTGAAGTCTTCTTCTTCAACAAAATATCCTCTGTGTTTTGGATTTACCTGTCTCCTTCTTGCCTCATCAGCCTGCTTCTTATAATAACAATCTCTCTGTATATGACCCGTTTTTCCACAATAATAGCATTACTTTTCATAATGATTTGCAAGCATACCTTTATGAGAATGCGGATTCTTCTGTGATGTTCCTCCTCTTTGTTTTGATTGCTGTTGTGACTGCTTTCCTTTAGATAGTCGTCGTTTTTCCATCAGCGCGAGATCGTCACTTTGGGGGTTCAGATTCAGGTTCTGCCGTCGATCTTCCTCTTGCTGCAAGATCGCAGTGAGATCATCGAACGTGGGTGCTTTCTCCCTTGCCGAGACTCCAGTGATGAAGGTTTGGAAATCATCACGCATCCCATTCATTGTAATTGCAACAAGATCTTCATCAACCACCGCCACTCCAATGGCCCCCAATCCATCTTTAACATCCTTAATTCGCGCGACAAATGCAGTAGCAGACTCCCTTTCGTCCATCCTCATTGAAAATAGTTTGCTTTTCAGAGCCAAAACTCTATTTGTATTCTGGGTCTCATACAGATTTTTGATTTTCGTCCAGATCTCTGCGGACGTTTTACAATCTCTGATGTGTGCAATAACATTATCTTTCATAGACATCTTCAACAGGACTTTGCCCTTGCTTTCTCGTTTTTCCCAGTCTTCCTTCTGTGTGGTTGCAGTCGGCTTCTGCTCATCACCTGTCACTATAGCCCAAGCATTCTTCCAATTCGTGAAGTTAGACCCATTGAGTTTACCATACTCGTTAAGGTAAGATTCCATCATATTACTCATTATGAATCTACTTAAAAACAACAAAAAACAATACCTGTCAGATCGATCTGTCACCTCTGCCACCGATCTGCAGTGTCTGGCACTCCCACTCCAATGAGCAAATTCGGCGTTTCCAACACAGCCGAAACAATGATCTGATCACAATTGATCCGATCCACCTCTCCCGGATTGATCTGCCACTTCGCCGATCCTGCTCTCCTTGCAGATCGCCAAGAAAAGTCGAGGTTTCCCACAGATCTCCTCTGGCGCTTTCCCGATCTGTCTCTCCCAAATGGATCTGCAACTCCACCGATCTGCACTGTTTGCAAACCGCCAAACGAAGTTCACGTTGTTCACAGATCTCGTTAGCGCTACCCCGAGCGAAAAATCCGCGCTAATTAAAAATCGCTTAGAGTAATTTAATTGGCGCGACTTTCCCGTAAAATCCCACGCTTAGCGCAATTTATCCCTCAAACTCCGCGCTTTAGCGCGATTTACCCCTCAAAATCCGCGCTAATTCCTCTTCTGGCACGACTGTCAGCGCAAAATCCGTGCTAGTCGGGCTTTCTGCTCAGAGAAAAAAAAAATTCCGAGTCCGAGCCAGGTGTTCTGTAGTCCACCTGCTCAATCGAGCACAGAGCTCTCGTGTACACACAGCCACAAAGGCACTTCAAGCCACACAGGCAAGCTAGCTACTACAGGCACTTCAGTCTCACAGGTGACAAAAGATCAGGCTCACTCAATCTGAGCTCTGATACCAAGATAAAATGTGAACATAATTGAAAAGAAAGAGATGTAGCTCTCAGGTGTGGCCTGCACCTAGAGACTACACTCACAAAACTTGAGAGATCACTCTCGTCCACTCTATTCCATAATCAATCAAAGATTACATCATTAAATACAAGACTAGGAAATAGGAAGTTGCACCCAAACCCCATAACTATAGGAACTAATCCTAAACTAGGGAGAAAGTTACAACAATGTAACCATTTTCTCCATTAATATCAAAATAATATTAATTATTCTCAACTAAAACAATTAGATCACAATTTTGATAAATAAATAAATTGTTTGTATTTAATCATTTTTATTGTAAAAACTTGTTGCATTTATTTAATTACTATTTTATTTTTATATTTATAACTTTTCATTCAACAATATCGTTAAAATGAAGAGGAGATAATTATTACCTTCTTCCTCTCGCATATTGCGATACCATTTTCTGATCAAATTTCTAAGCATACCACTTATCCCTCTACTTCCTAACCATCTTAATGATACCATCATTAAACGAAAGCGAAGTCAAATAATTGCTATCCCTGCTTCTTTCAAATCATTTTTATCCCTGCTTCTTTTATTAGTCCCTGCCCTCCAGGCCTGGCAGGGACTATAGCAATCGATTTTGGTCGGTGGCTATTAGTTTGGCACAGCAACCCATAAAACTATTTCAACTTACAACAAAGTCCCTTCGAATGACACGAAAACCAAAATCATATTTTTTATTTCTTTATGCTGTTAACCAATCAGAAACATGTTCGTCTTATTTGGCCTCAGTACGAGGTATACAAGCTGAAAAGTTAGGCTAAATTTGGCAAAAGTACAAGTGATTAAGAGCTTCATGAACTAATGCTAGGCTAAATTTGGCAAAAGTACAAGTGATTAAGAGCTTCATGAACTAATGCTAGGTTTCCCTTAGCATTAATCTCCTAACATTTAATGTTAGGAATACTTATTGCGGATGATATCTGCTAAACCATGGTTGCTGCCCACCTTGCCGCCGTGTCGAAATTGCCTTGGCGTGTCAATTTGCATGGAGGCAACCAACTTTACTTGCCTCCCTTAAAACGCCTTCACCCTTTGCTTCATCTGCAACGTCGCTTCATCTGCAACGGCCCTTCATCCATCATGCTTCATCTGCAACGGCCCTTCGTCCAAATGCTGCTCCACCGGACGCCTTAATTCTGCATCCAGAGCCTATTGCAAATGTTCATGACTTCATCAGGTAAATACTGCAATTTTTTAATTGAAACATAATTTTTAAGCAGATTATTTCTGGACGGACTGAATATGGCAGTGACTAAATTTCTTCACTATTTGTTAATTTAATTGGCTTTATTTTGGATTTCTATAACATTTCAGAATCTAATCGATATAGATAAAGTCAATTTTTGGCTATATGACTGGCATTGAAATCATTATATAATGCAGTCTTTTCTCTAAAATTTTGTTGCAGACATTACTTGCGATAAACCAGGTGACTAAAAGACTGTCTCTGCTACTCCACAAGTTACAATAAGATTTGTTCAACGAATTTTTTAACATGACTATCTATATAAATTATTAAAATGTTTGTTATATAAACCTTTTACATTTTCTGAGTTGTTATACATATAACATCACATATACCTCAATTTCATTTAGCTTCTCTGGTAAGATAAGTATATATATACATACCTGTAAACTCCTTCATTGATTTCCGAGGACGCTGGACCGCCCAGGTTTTGGTATGGCCGCGCGTCTGGAGACACCTTGCAGGACTTTATCATTATTTGTGGCATGGACACGTCTCTGAGAACATTAAAACCCCTAGATTTATCGGTGTTGCAGATGACCTTGATGACATTGTTTTGCAGCTGCTTGTTGCCTTTGGCAGTACTCAAGGCCTGCAAATTTATCGAAAGTGTAACAATCAGGTTTGCCATCAAAGCTCAAAAAGGACATGTATTGATAAAGCAATAAACAAAGAGCCAATTCTTGAAAAGGGATGGTAATAGGAAACAAACTAACCACCCTTGAACAAAAACACATGGAGAAAATATGTTAGTGGTGCCTATCGTAGAAAATTTGTCAACTCGTATGACTTGCTAGCACAATTAGTTGCAGTCAGTTTCTGAGAGGATAGAAACCAAGGCCAATACTAAAAATAAACGGAGCCCTGACATTAACACATTTAGCTGAGATTGATAAACAATTCGATTGGTGTATGTGACTGTCACACTAAATAGTAAATACAGTTTGAACATCCTATGTCTATTCCATGTATCTATCCTACCTTCAAAATGCAACATCATTTGATGCAATTGTTTTCCCAGTCTACACCAAACTGAATACGCTATAGTTCTACAGATAATTAAAACCATTGACAAAAAAATAACTTGATTTGGTATCGACTAATAAGCATAAAAAAGAAAGAAAATTAACAACAAAAATTCTTGATAGAGGGCTTTTATTGAGCATGAATGGTCCAAACAAGATCGTCGATGCATAATATATGAAAATATATGAAAAATGTTTGTGTATGTTTAATGCATTGAAACTACAACCAAAATATCGTAGAATTAACAATTGATATGACAGGGAGAAGGTAATAGCAGACCTCTCTTGCCCAGCAGTATCCCATATCTGTGCTTTGACAGACTTGTCGTCTATGACAACAGTCCTGGTCTGGAACTCCACTCCTATTGTGGCCTTGGAATCCAAACTAAACTCATCTCTAGCAAACGTGGACTGGATCTGGGATTTCCCCACTGCAAAATCTCCAATCAGGACTACCTTGAACACATAATCTATTTTCGGATTCATATCCATGCCTTCCTAGTTCTTTTACTTTTCACCCGAGAACTAACAAATGCTTGTGGTCTTCCGCCAAATCGATCTCCAAGTTCTCTGAAATGAATTTATTCAATTTTCGTCAGGTGTAAATTTAAACTTCTTTTAATAATAAAGTTGACCTCGTTTGAACAATCTGTCATCGGGAGACTCTGCCAAGTAGCGTTATTAGCTCACATCTGTACACCTGCAAACTGAAAATATGACACGAAGAATTTCACCTTCTTCTATCTGCCCATTTCCTACTAGTAGCCAAAACATACATCTACAACCAGAGTCTAATTTTATCTGCTTCACATTAATTTCAGCAAAAATGGCTGCCCTGAGGACTTTAGATTGTCTGAGCACAGTCAAATATAGCATTGTAGCAGGTGCAGATATCCACTGCAAGTTGCACCAAATAGTTACAGTTCGACCTCTGCAAGACATGCCATCAGCATCAGTAACAAAGTGGATATCCTGCCTTCTCCCTATATTGCCCAAAAGAAGGGTTGCTTCAGAGGCGCTGGTTCGATTTGCTGTTGCCTCTGCATGTGCATGCTCGTGGCGTTCTGCGTGGCCTTCAGCTTGATCTTGAAGTGGGGCGGATCACGTCTGGCCCGGCATCTGAGAATATATTTGCAGAGATCTGCAACTCATGCACCATTTCAAACCAATTGGTAAACAAGTAGGTCATGTTCGTTGCATTCTTTCCCTTGGCACCATCGAACCAGACTGCAGAAAAATGAGACAGAAGAGGCGGACTCAGATGTTCAGCGAATTTGGTTCCTGGGTTTCAGGTTTAGCTATGGTGCATGCGACACGTGTACACATGGCTTGCATGCGATGCACGTGGTATCTATACAAATACTTCCGGAAGATCATTTAGTGGGGACTCTTTAATCTGCGGGGTCACAAGAACTAATACTTCGCCATATTGTTTTTCTTTTATGTTTAAAAGTAATTTTATATTGTGCTTTGTGATCGTGTCTACTGGTCGCGGACCATTAAACTGTCTAACTTTTCGAAGAAAAATATTATTGTGGAATAAAATCTGCTCATAAGTATTATTAAAGTTCTAAGATGCAAATATATTTTTATAATATTTATTGGATCATCTGATCAGATCATGCTTCATCATTATACTGAACTTGAACTTTGAAACTAACAGGTTTGACTCTTAACTTTTTACCGTCAATTTTTTTAAACTTGGTACCGAGTCCATTATATTACAAAGTATATAAACACAAACATGTTATTTATTACTTATTCATTTCAAGATAGATTCAACCAACATTTTAGATTGTTTACTTGGAAATTAAATAACATAGTTGTATATAGTTTCTTTACTCGCAAATTACCAAACTTACCTTTATCCATTTACATAATTAACAATGTTCTGCTATTTATCGATCAGTTGAACTGATTCAGTTTCATAAAGTCTTAAATTAGCACAATTGCTTTCGCAGTAGTCATAAAATAATTACAATGTTGACATGAATCAGTTTAATGTCAACATCTCCGAACATTACCCGGTCTTTCTCTATAAACTATGAAAACAATCTCAGTATCGAACCTTCTGTAGAAATAAAGGCATGACAGTCTCAGTATCGAACCTTCTGTAGAAATAAACGCATGACAGTCTCAGTATCGACTTTACCAGTTGATCTCAGAAGCATGACAGTCTCAGAAAACCCTAACGCAACGCAGAAAAGCAGGTTGCTCTTCCTCATACTTTTGCTCACTTGGTCAAGTAGCTTGGAACCCTTGGCCTGCATATTTTGGGCCTCAACCTCCTATTTCAACCTGCAGTCACCATCTTCTTAGCCTCAGTCTTCTGTTTTGTCTCCTGCACATGGATCTAAGGGAACTCAGACCTAATACTAGCCTTTCGGCTTTGTGGAATCTTGGGCAGCATAATCTAATACGCTGCGGGCTGGGGCAGGGACTAGCTGCCCCGCAGCCCGTCTTGTTTATTAATGCACCATCTCATGAACATTTACCTGTTAATTAAATAATTTGGTATATAAATGTAAATCTTAACATGGAAGTTGAAAATGTATACCTTTTTCCAGATAAATGCATTAACGAGATGTTAATGTTTATTTATTTTCTTTTTAAAATTTTATCTTTATATTTTTCAAAATAATTATATTTATTATTTTATATATCATTAACAGAGTTATATATATATGGGTGTAAAATAATTGGTAAATAGATATATTTTTAAAAAAATCCTAGAATAATGTTCGCTAGTATGAAACTTCATAAGTGTCTTATTTATCTAATTTTCAATTAGAAGTTATATTTATAGCGATAAGAATCAACTAAGTGTTGTACAATTATGAGACTTATCTAGTTGTTATTCCTTTAGTGACTAAAACAAATCAACAACCATTATATATTCTCCTATTATTTTTTGAGTTTGATATCGAAGAGATAAATTGATAAAGGATAAATATATATATCTTCTTCCTCTGACTTGAATATCTATCCTAAAATGAAGTGGAACCTTAGGTAGAAAATTCATCAATCTTTATATTAAATTCTCTACCTATATTTCAGGGGAAAGGGAAAATTTGTATTTAAATTTTTATTATTAATTTATATATTATTAATATAATTATCTAAACTTATAATTCCATTTTATGAATGGTATAAAAACATGTTATTAATAAACATTACATATTCTTTTGCCATTTTTTGAATTTGATCTTTGCTCAGTGGAAGTGACTACTAATATATGGATTTGTAAATGGTTAGAAGTTAAATGCTTGATTTTTCTTCTTCTAAACTAGAAAATGAATGAAGAGAGTAGTTATGTATGTTAGCATTAATTTTTTTACAAATATGTTGAAAAAAAATCTTTAAAGTTTTCTTATTATTTTAGTTATTGGAAAGAGGGACATATTTTTCATGTTATTTTTACCATTAATATAATTTATAACAAGATTGTAATCTCTTATTATCAAAATTTAATCTACTCTTTATTTAACTACTTTCATTATCAGCATCTTGAATGCATTCAATTCTACTCAATTATGTGTCCATGCATTAAGTGTTTTTTAAAACATATTTTATGCTTTTCTTTCATACATATAAGTGCTCACTCCCACCTCCCACCACGGCAAGGTCCACAATATTAGAATGATGAAATGTTGTGATAAGTGTGGAAATGTGAAGCTCCAAATAGGGAACTATTATCTTGAATAAAACATGTTTTTTATTGATATTAGAGGTTGTAGTTTATAGTTATAGCAATGGAATAGTTGCAAGCATTTATTCTTGTTACAATGGTTTGCAAGTAATTATATATCATATTTAATAATGAGGAACATAGATATACCTTCAAAGGTCACCATTCTAGTTCACTAGTGCTCATCATATGGAAATGCTCTTAAAGAAATATCATTTAGGTATTATTTCCAATTTCAATGCCAACCAAGTTATGGAAATATTAGATGAAATCAGCATTCTTTCCCCAAAAAATATAGAGGAATCCTACCAGAGTGCCATGAAGGCAGAGGAGAAGATCACCAGAAAACAAAATGCTAGGAGAGGACAGGGAACCGACAGAGAAAGAGGATAGTCTTATGGCAGAGGACGAACTACCAGTGATAGTGAAGAAGGCAGTAGTTCCAAAACTTCTGGGACAAAAAAAAAAGGAGACAACACTAGAGGTGGCAGGCCATATCAGCGAGGAAGAGGGAATGACCAAGGCAGAAGAGCTAATTATCAGTGCTACAGGTGCCACAAGTGGGGGCACAGATCTTTTGAATGTCCTGAAGCAGAACAAGCTGGTTAAAGAGGAGCGTTTGTTGCACAGCCAAAGGAAGCAGAGGCACCACCTCAAGAAGCAGAGAATGTGTCAGAAACAGGGGAATCCTTAGTGTTGAATAAAGTATTGTTGAAACCAGCCAAAGAACCAGCTAAACAAACTCAGAGGAAAGCATTATTCTGGACAATTTGTAAGTTGCACGGAAAATGTTGTAAGTTGATTATTGATAGTGGGAGCATGGATAATCTGGTATCCACAGAAATGGTAGAGAAGTTGGGTTTGAAGCAGCTAAATCACCCCACTCCTTAAAAGGTATCGTCGTTGCAGAAAGGCCATCAGTTGTTGGTTGACGAATAGTGTGAAGTAGAGTTCCATATTGGCAAGTACAAAGACAAGGTTATTTGTGATATTATGCCAATGGACGTATCTCATATACTACTAGGGAGGCCATGGTAGTATGACTAGAAGGTAGTGCATGACGGGAAGACAAACTGTTACAAGTTTGTCAAAGATGGGATCAGGCACACACTTGTGCCCATCAAGGAGGAGGAGACAACATAAACAAGTGGGACAAGAGTGTTACTAATGGGTGAAAAATAGTTTTTGAAGTAGATTGAAGACAATGAAGTGAACTATGATGTTATAAGAAGAGCAAAAACAATGTTGTTACACACAGAAGTGTCTGATTTACCTGCAGAAATTCAAAAAAAGTTGCAGGAATTCAGTGATATAGTAGTGGACAATTTACCAGATAAGTTGCCTCCTAAGAGAAGTATAAGTCATCATATTGACTTTATACCTGGAGCAAGTCTATCGAACAAGGCATCATGCCGGATGAGCCCCAAAGATAACGAGGAAATTAGAAAACAGGTGCAGGAATTGCTGGATAACGGGCTAATAAGGGAGAGTTTGAGCTTCTGCGTAGTTCCAACAGTTCTCACTCCCAAGAAATGAGGAGAATGGTGAATGTGCATAGATTCGAGGGCCATCAACAAGATTACCATCAAGTACAAATTTCCACTGCCACGGATGGACGACATGATGGACTGCCTGAGCAGGGCAGCATACTTCTCGAAGATTGAACTGAAGAGTGGTTATCATCAGATTCGAATCAAGGAAGGGGATGAATGGAATACAACCTTCAAGACTAATGAAGGGTTGTATGAGTGGCTGGTAATGCCATTCGGATTGAGTAATGCACCTAGTACCTTTATGTGACTAATGAATGAAATGTTGAAAGAATTCATTGGAAAGTGTGTAATAGTGTATCTTGATGACATATTACTTTTCAGCAAGATAAGGGAGGAACACTTTCGACATGTTCGAAGTGTGCTGGAAAAATTGCAGTAGAATAAGCTGCTGATAAATCTGAAAAAATGCACTTTTCTGCAAAAAGAACTGGTTTATCTGGGTTTTGTGACTGCAAAAAACGAGCTGAAGATGAACCCAGAGAAGATTGCAGCAATTGTCAACTGGCCATCCCCAAAAAGTTTGTTTGAGGTACCTAGTTTTCATGGGCTGACAAGTTTTTTTCATAAATTCATAAGGAATTTCAGTGAAATCTGTGCACCTATGTTGGACACTATAAAGAAGGCAAGTCATCCTTTTCGTTGGACCGAGGCAGCAGTAAGGAGTTTTCAGCTACTGAAGAAGAAGATCACAGAAAGACCGATCCTGAGATTTCAAGATTTTAAAAAGCTTTTTCAGGTTCGATGTGATGCAAGCAGTACGGCCATCGGAGCTGTACTTAGCCAAGAAGACAAACCTATTGCATTTTTCAGTGAGAAGTTGAATGAAAGCAGGCAGAAGTATTCATCCTATGACAAATAATTCTAAGCTGCCATCCAAGCACTGAAGCATTGGAGACACTATCTGCTGGGGAATGAGTTTGTTCTATTTTCAAATAATTATGCACTACAATGCGTGATGAAATAGCATAAGCTGAATCACAAGCATGCTAAGTGGGTTGAATATTTGCAGAGTTTCACCTTTGTGTTGAAACACATTAGCGAGTAGGCCAACAAGGTGGCAAATGCGTTGAGCAGAAGAGCCTTGCTCTTACAGGAAAGTACGATACAAGTGTTGGGCTTTGAGCATTTGAAAGACTTGTATCAGACCGACATGGATTTCAAAGAGGCTTATGAAGCCTATTAGAATCCTTTGCTAAGAAACAATAGTCCATGGCTGGACTATAATTTGCATGAGAAGTTATTGTTTAGAGGGGGATAGTTATGCATTCCCGATTGTTCAATGAGAGAATATCATTCGGGAGAAGCACAGTGGAGGTCTAGCCGAGCATTTCGGCATAGACAAAACATTAGAATAGCTCAGCCATTTTTATTATTGGCCAAGAATGAGAAGGGATGTGCATAGATTTGTGATCAGATGTAAAGTGTGTCATTTGGCGAAAGGACACAGTCAGAATACAAGACTCTACACACCATTACCCATTCCGAGTAAACATGGGACTCAGTCAACTTGAACTTCGTCTTGGGTCTACCAAGGACACAGCGGGGTTATGATTCAGTGATGGTAATAGTAGATCGGTTTTCAAAGATGGCACATTTCATCCCTTGCAGAAAAATCAGCGATGCCACTCATGTGGCTCACTTGTTCTTCACAGAGATCGGCAGGCTACATGGCCTACCTAAGTCCATTCTTTCTGATAGGGATGTGAAGGTTATAGGGCATTTATGGTGCACCTTGTGGAAGAATATGGACACGCAGTTAAGTTTCATCTCTACTTATCACCCGCAGACTGATGGGAAAATAGAGGTGGTAAACAAGAGCTTGGGGAACCTACTACGAAGTTTGATTGGGGAAAATTCATGAATGTGGGATCAAGTACTTGCCCAGGCGGAGTTCGCTTACAACGACTCGCCCAATCATAGCATGGGTTACAGTCCTTTTTAGATCTTATATGGCATGCATCCTCGTGGAGTGCATCGGTTACGAGATCTAGGATAGCAGGAAAGACGGAGTGCTGATGGGGAAGATTTCGCGAAAGCAATGAATGTTGTACATGAGCAGGTAAAAATGAAGTTGCAGGACAACAGTCAAAAGTATAAGCAACGGTCATATTTGAAACAGTGAGAGGTACAGTTTAATGTGGGGGATGAAGTCCTCACGCATTTGCGCAAGGAACATTTTGCTAGAGGTGCATACAACAAACTAAAGTACAAAAAGATAGGCCCCTGCAAAATTCTCCGGAAATTTTCAGCCAATGCTTATGAATTGCAGCTACCACCAGGAATAGGCATCTCTCCATCTTCAATGTGGGAGACATGTTTCCTTATATTGTCAGTCTAGAGGAAGACAGTACAACACGGCCTACATGGGACACACGGGAAGGGAGTGAGACTTGGATGAGACAAATGCCTGACACTTAACCCCTTGAGATCGAGAGGATCCTCGACACTCAGGTGGCCAAGCAAACTCCACGGAAATAATATCTGCAATATATGGTCAAGTGGAAGAATCGTCCCATTGAGGAAAGTTCATGTCTTAACTCCAGACAAATACAGCAAGCAGACTATTTAGTCGAGAATCTCATGGATGGGAGTCATGAATCTTTCTTACCCTAGGAGCCTAATGTAAGAGCATCCAAGTAAGGGCACCATGACCGGGTGTTGGTCTCAGCTAAGGAGGAGAGGTTCATCATCATTTTTTTCATTTATGTTTGTTAATTAAAAACAATGTTAGTGACTTGTTTTATTTTATTATCAGTTAATAGGTATTTAGGGACAGCACAACTAGGTGGAGGTGGTTACAGCCACACTATTGCTTTGTTTTTTCTTTTATTTATTTTACAACTATTTACTTTAAAAAAAAAAACAACTGAAAGAAATATATTATCTATGTACGAGAATACTAAAACAACAAGATAGCTATCAACTATGTAACTGAAGAAACAACTGCAAACATTTTGCATAACTGTATTATAACATTACAAAACAAATGTACCACAATGGGGAAAAGGTTCGACATTCCAGCACAGAAGAGCAATAGAAAGAGAAACATTTTTTTTTTTATTCTTGAATCCATCTGTCCAACACTTGTTTTATTATATAATTACTATCATCTGTAACGTAAAGAAAATTGTATATTTTACCAGAAATCCTTCCAAATAAAAAAGCAACAAAGTTCCATAACCCAAGTGACAAGCAAAGACATAGTTCCAAAAATCAAAGATAGGCAAAGACACCATATCAATGCGAGACTGAGCAGATAGTTCCAATGACATTGACAAACTACAGAAATACCACAGTGTGCTACAGCCGAAGCAGTTAATTAAACAAATACAACCACAAATAAGATCATTCATAAGAGAGGTAACCTTGTACATCGAAAACTCTTTTCATTCATCTTTAAAAGCATTACAGTACCAAGACCTGTATAGAGACTATACAAATACAAGTTCTAAAGTCCAACATCCCTAAGGCCAAGCAAACCCTCCTCCAAGAGTAAAACAGAGAAACAAGGGTTAGGGTTATAACCTTGAAATTGTTACAATCCACTGAAGAATCAACGAAATCAAAATACAATTGAGCCTAAAGGCCAATCTTCCATCAACTAGATAACGAGACAACAGAGACCCATGTCCTAGTCTAATGACCGGCTACACTACGAAAGGAAACGATTATGGAAACCCTCAACTAAAAAATTTGCAACAGGGAACGACCCTACCGGTTCCACGGAAGGGCCGAGTAGTAGTCCAACTAGAAGCCACAACAACCTGCACAGATACCATAACAAAGCATTAGCATCGTTGAACTGAAGATTAAAAAAAAATGAATGGTTGTCAGTAAGAGAGAAGAAACCCAGAGAGGAATTACCAGTTCAACAGTCAGCGCTAGATGAAGGAACCCACACTTGGGTCGCAGTCACTGAAAGAATCCTTGCTCGCAAGCAGCAACAACTTTTAGCATACAAGAAAAACTGTGGAGATAGCATTTAGCAAAGAAAGAGCCATTACCTTGCTGGAGTTGAGTGAATGTAGAGGACATGGTCCTTTTGAGGCCACAACCTGTGTTCACAATACGCAGACAAGTCAAACAACGAAATAACCATGCAGACAACTAGAAACACCATTGAATAAAGCTCAGCAGAATTTGTAAAGAAACAAGGAGAGACAGTGACACCGAAAGAGCACTGGACCACCGAGAGAGCATAGAAACCCTCACAACAAAGCCAACAACCAAAATGATAAAGTCGAGCTAACCAGAATGTAAATACAAATATTGAGCATATTTATACCACCTACCAACAAAGAAGCCCATAGTCGGCATGAACAGAGCATCCGCTTGAAACACTTACAGACACCAACAGAATCGGCGAGCAGAGCTCTCAACCCCAGACAAAGCAGAACGAAAATGACAGAGCAAAAACGAAAGGGTTAGGGTTTAGTCCAAGAGCGGGAAGGAAACCTGAGGCTAGGACAACTGTCCTCTCAATGTACAGATTAATTAATACATTCATCAATGCAACCAAAATATCTGCGCAAACCCTTGATTACCAAACTAATCACATAAACATTGATTAAATCATTTGTTGTTAATTATTATTGTGGTGATTAAACCATAAGTCACGGGCTGGTCCCATCATTAAGCAGATTACCTTTTACTCCCTTGAGAAGAATTTTGTTGAAAGAGAGAAGGCTTTTGGGAAGAATATAGCTCCTCAGTCTACTGAAGAAGTTCTGTGCCTTGCACAGAAGGAGAAGAATCATGCACAAGATTCCTCTAGAGGAAGAGGTGGCCACAGAGGAAGAGGAAGGAGGAATTTTAGAGGCAGGATGGTAGACAATTCCAAGGATAAACTTTTGGTCTTAATTGCATACGATGCAATAGAGATGGACATGATGCTTCCACTTGTAAGTTTCCTAGGGACCAAATTGAGCAGGAAATAAATGAAGGGAAAGGTAAAACAATTGACAAAGGGAAAGGTAAAGCACCCGAGTCATCTCATTATGTTGTGGCACATTGCAACATTGGAGTAAATAAAGACTTATTCAATGCTTCACTTGCTTCATGGAAAGATGATTGGTTGCTTGATTCAGGAGCAAGTTTCCACATGACTTTCAGGAGAGATTTCTTTGAAGAATTCACTGATAATTTTGATGGAGCAGTATACTTTATATACAATTCAAAACTCAATCCATCAGGGCTTGGCACCATCAGGCTCAAACTACTTGGTCTTCTAGACTTTCTTCTACATGACGTTTCATACCTCCCTGAGTTGAGGAAAAACTTGGTGTCATTGGTCCACATCCGCCAGCAAAGACACTCCATTCACATATTTCATGGCAAGGTTGAGGTAAAAAAAGTATCAAATCACTCATTTGTCATGACTGGGATCGAAGAAGAAAGATTTCTGAATCTACAAGGAACCTTTGCTCGTGCACAAAACTTCTCATATAGTTCTCACTATGATGAAGGTACATTTCCATTAACTCTTTTATGGCATGCTATATTTGGACACTTGAACTATGACAACCTTCATTTTTTTAAGAATAATTGTGTTATTGGTTTCCCTACTATTCATAGGAAACTTAAGAAATGTGATTCTTGTATCTTAGGAAAGCATAACAAATAGTCTTTCCATGATTCTCATTCCAGCGCACATAGAAAAATTGAACTCGTTCATTTTGATTTGTGTGGTCCAATGCTTGTTCCTTCTACAAATGGTAATAAATATATGATCACATTTATTAATGACTACACTAGAATGTGTTGGGTTTACTTATTGAAGAAAAAATCTAAAGCTTTTGAAACATTCAAGAACTTTCATGCATGGATTGAAAATGATGCACAATCTCATATTAGATCTTTTTACACTGATAACAGAAAATAATACACTTCAAATGAATTTGAAACTATCTTTGCCAGCATGGGATCAAACTTCAAACAATTGTGCCTTATAATCCCCAACAGAATAGAGTAGTTGAGAGAATGAATAAGACAATCTTAAATATGGTGTGTTCCATGATGTTTTTCAAGAATGTTAAAATAATGTTTTTGACTTATGCATTTCTATGTGTTGTGTATATAAAGAATACATTTCCATCTAATGTTATCAAAAACAAGGCTCCCTATGAAATGTGGTATGGCCATATTCCTTTGGTGAGGCATCTCAGGGTTTTTTGTTCCACTTGTTATGCCTTGATACCTAAGGAATAGAGAAACAAACTTGGTGCAAGGAATTTCAAGTGTATCTTCTTGTGGTACTCAAATACCTCCAAGAATGTTGTCTTTATGATGAAGTTAATAATAAGTTTATAATATCTAGAGATGTTATCTTTCTTGAATCTTCCAAGGCTGACAATGTTGTTGAGCAACAGTGTGATCACTTGGATGGATTCAAACATGCAAAGTATTTTCAAGAGTTTGATAATGAGATCCCACGTCTCGAGGGGGGCATTCCTATATTGGATCAATCTGTGGAATATTCTTCTAAAGAACTCTCTCCCCCGCATGAAGCTCCAACCACTGATGACACTTTGAATGACGTTATTGATAGAATTGGGAAACTAAAACTTGATTCAGCCCCATCTCAGTCAATGGACCAGCCCGGGCCATCTCAAAAGGGTCCAAAATGGCTGACAAAGACACTTGAAAGTGTTCATCCTAACTCCTCACGAGGTTGGAAATACAGGAACAAGAAGCTCAACCAAATAGAATGGAGGTGATGTATACAATCTTGATGCATCGTTTGATATGGATGTTTCTTATGATTGTGAACTGAATTTTTCTACAGATTTCGAACAAATTTCCTTCAAAGAAGTCGCTTCTCATGATGAATGGAAAGAAGCGATGCATAAAGAATATGATTCTTTGATAAATAATGGCACCTGGAAGTTGGTTGATCGTCCATTGGGAACCAAACCAATTGGTTACAAGTGGATCTTTAAAAACAAGTATAAAGAAGATGGCTTACTTGACAAGCATAAATCTAGGCTTGTGGAAAAAGGTTTTACACAAAGGAAGGGGTCGACTATGAGGAGAGTTTTTACCCGACAGCAAAATGGGCTACCATGCGGACACTATTTTCCTTGGTAGCTCAGGAAGGTTATAAAGTCCATCGAATGGATGTAAAAACTGCTTTCTTGAATGGATATTTGAAAGAGAATGTTTTTATGTCTCAAACGGAAGGATTTTTTGTAAAGGGTTAGCAACACTATGCAGGCTTGTAAAATCCTTGTATGGCCTCAAGAAATCACTGCGAGCCTAGTACAAGAAGTTAACTGAGCATCCTTTGAAACTCAACTTTAAACATTATGAATTTGATTATGAAACTTTGTTTGTCAAGAAAGTTGGAAAAACAGTTGCATATTTTGTAGTGTGTAGATTATCTTCTGATGACATGGAATAATGAGAGCTATATTTCATCCATAAAGAAGGAATTGAGGAAAGGTTTTGAAATGAAAGATTCAGGCTATGTTCACTACTATCTTGGTATTGAATCAACACATCATCCAAATTTTATATTCCTCTCTCAGAAGAAGTACATTGGAGATATGTTGAACATGTTTGGAATTGTTGAGTGCAATCCTTTGACTACTCCAATGGAACGGAACTTAAAGTTCACATCCACTAAAGGAAAAGAATTTTAGGATGCAACGAAGTATAGACAGCTTGTAGGAAGTCTCAACTACCTGACTACTACCAAACCAGGCATTTCATTTGTTGTTGGAATCCTCTCCAAGTTTATACAAAATCCTTGTGATGGAACATTACCGAGGGATTTTCTCATAATAAGGGAATTAAAGAGTCTATCCAAAATATGGGCACATAAGAAGCGAAAGCAGGAGGACCTTATCCTCAAGGAAACTGAAGAGGAGATAGCTACCTTCGACAATGAACATGGAGGGATCTACTCCTCCCTAGAATACAAGGACAAGATTACATCGCTACTTTCCAAGAGGAGTCAGATACTAAAGGATCAAGAAGAAAGTTGGCGTCTAAGAAGTAGATCTATCTGGCTTCTGGAAGGGGACGATAATTCAAAATTCTACCACAAGTTTGCGAATGCACGCAAGGCCATCAATACCATATGCCATCTATCAAATGAGCAGGGAGAAACAGTGAATACCTTTCCAAGATTAGCTGCCCTGTCTACATCACACTTCAAACATATTTATAAGGCTCCATAAACTACGACTCTAGTAGAAGTCATCTCCACAGCTCAACTGTTCCCCAGGTTCGTCGATCAGGATGATTCTTTGGACTAACAAGGGAAGTCACACTGAGGGAACTCGAAGCCACTTTAAAATGGTTCAAATGAGACAAAATCCTGGGCCCAAATGGATGGAATGTGGAATTATACCTGGATTTGTTTGATACTCTTAGAGAGGACCTCTTAAAATTTATAGAGAATTGTCGAACTAATGGAAAGATTTATGAGGCCTTCAACTCCACCTTCATTGCTCCCATCCCCAATCTGACAACCCTACCACCTTCAATGACTTTAGACCCATCTCCCTGTGCAATGGCATATAAAATATCATTTCCAAGATCATAGCCAACTGCCTCCGATCAATCCTATCCACCCACATGTCAGTTGAACAATTTGCCTTCCTACAAGACAGACAAATCCATGAGGCTAATGGCACCGCACAAGAAATCCTGCACTCCATCCAGTCGAAGAAAATAGAAGGTATGATTTTAAAAGTAGATATCTTAAAATCTTTTGACGGAGTAAATTGGATCTACATTAGAATGCTACTAACTCATCTAGGCTTCCCCTATGAGTTTATAAGATGGATTATGTGCTGCATTATTAATGTAACATTCAGTGTCCTTGTTGATGGGGTGGCATTGCCTTTCTTTCATTCCAAGAGAGGTCTCAGGCAGGGGTGTCCATTGTCCTCATTACTCATTTTACTCATTATGGAGAGGCTAAGAAGACTCGTAAGAGAGGAATATAGAAGGGGAAGGCTTAGAGGTATCAAGATCACCGACAGGTGCACCTTGACACACTTACTCTTTGTAGATGATGTTCGACTTTTCCTCAATGGGAGTATTGGTGACTTGACCTCGTTGCAGAATACTTTCTTTATTTTTCTAGTAGCCACAAGCATGATCATCAATGATGCAAAGTCCACCATAACAGCCACTGGGTGCTCTTCTCATGAGATACAGTATGCCTGGATCAGATTCCCATATACACTTCTGCAACTAGAGGAGGGACTAAAATATTAGGGTTATAGACTTAAACCTCATGGTTACAAAATAACATATTAGATTTGGCTTACTACCAAGATGGAAAAGTGGCTCAACATATGGTACCACAAATACTTGTCGAGAGCGGGAAGACTGATACTCATCAAAGCAGTGTTGGAAGCCACACCAATATATTGGATGTCATTGGCTAGATACCAAGGGGTATCCTATCCAGAATACAAAATATTTGTTGTAGTTTCCTATGGAAAGGAAAGCAGTCGGGGAAAATCTTGGCATGGGAAAAATGGGAAACTCTAACTCTTCCAAAGAAATGGGGGGGATGAGGGATCCAAAGGCTGGAAAATTTCTCTATTGCCTTGGCGGCCAAACTAGGATGACAGCTAATCACCTCTCACAATTTGTGGACCAAGGTTGCCACCTCTAAATATATTGCACCACTAAGTCTCATGGATTGGCTCTAACAACCATAGTGGAACACAGTAGGCATATCAATCATATGGAAGGCATTTCTGCAATCAATGTCTCTTATCCAAGACAGACTCACCAGGAGAATCCATTCGAGAGCATCAGTGAGAATAGGGGTAGACCCCTGGATCAGATGTGGAAATGCACACAAGCCACCTGATAAGCTAAAGATCCAGCTCATGGCCATGGGCATTACACGTATTAGTCATATTGCGGACAGAGAGCACTCCACATTCGCGCACCAAGCATGGAAATCTGGGCATGCACTTCAAATTCCACAATCATGGCAGAAATATTGGAAGGAATACACATATGCTCTCACTGAATCTCACATCAGAATACTGGAAGGAGAGGATGAGCTAATATGGGCACCTACAAAGCACGAGCGATATTCACCAAGAGAAAGTTATCTAGTATCAATATACTATTAAAAACCACTAATATTTGAATCCTGGTGGAGCAGTATATGGAAGTTAAAAGCGCCACCCAAGACGAGGCTCCTCATGTGGATGATTCTGAAGAATAATATACCCACAGGAGACAACTTAATCAAAAGATATTTTCATGGACCCTTCTGGTGTTGGCTATGCAAGATCGGTAACGAGGATGTTGATCATCTATTCCTCAAGTGTTTGGTTGTCATAGAACTATGAGTTACTATTCGCTCACATCTTCCCTCTCGAATCCATTGGCAAGGTTCAATAGTGCTAGAAGCATGGGTCTCTTGGTGGTCTGATGCCTCCATGCCAAAGGCTAGAAATATTCCAATTCTCACGTGCTGGGCTATTTGGATTTCCCACAATTGTTATATCTTTCAGAACTCGGCCCCCCATTGCCCTTCTTTCTCTTCCTACATTCTATCATATTACCATGTCATTCCCGAGGAAGAAACAATCACTACTCCCAAACATATTACCCCTGAAAGCATAAATTGCACACACCCATGGGCTTATTTTGATGGCTCAGCTGAGGAAATTAGTTGTGGGGGTGGTATCATTCTACACCTATCTAAAAATCATTTTTTCAAAATACAAATGGGCCTAGGGAGGGCTACAAACAATTTTGCCGAACTTATCACAACAAAATATACCATACAATATCCTCTGGAAAAACAATGCAAGAACATACAGTTATTTGGGACTCAAAAATTGTTTGCAATTAGATAAACAAAACTGCAAACTGCAAAGAATATTCTCTGAGACATATTATGGACGAGATTCATCGACTCATGAATCTTTTTTACACTTTTGTTTGTCATCATATATACAGGGAATGAAACTCACCTGTTGACCTCCTATCCAAGGAAGCAGCGCACAGGCCTATCAGGACTTGGATGATCTAGGAGCAGAGGAATGGTGCCTTCCATCAACACTATCATAGACCTTATATAGACCTTACAAATTAACTGGCTCAAATGGAGCCTGTCTATTTTTTTTGTCTATATAATATTTATTTATGCATAATGTTATCATACATACATATGACAGTTAAAACACTCTCTGCGTAGAGAATTTTTTAATCTACAGTGTTAGTTGAGTGTCTCCCTGCGTGGAGAACACCATTTTTTTGATACTACATACTTGATAGGATCTATGCCTCACATACATCATATGCTTTTGCATCTACAAAATGTAACTTTCTCTGCTTAATGAAAATTACGACTTTTCCAAGGGGAAAACATCCTTGTGAGGGTCATTGGTCTACTACAAAAAGAGTTCTAAAGTACTTGAAGGCAACTCAAAACTTTATACTTAAGTATACACAGGTGGGCGACTTCAGTTTGATTGGATACTCTGATTTAGACTTTGATGGAGATAAAGAAACTGGGGTATCTACTTCAGGTTATGTTATGAGTCTTGAATCAGGAGTTGTCTCTCAGAGTTCACGCAAACAATCATTTCCAGCAAATTCCACAATTGAGGCAGAATATGTGGCAACAGCTAAAGAAACAGAGGAAATTGTGTGGCTCGGGAAAATTCTGGAATATTTGCAGGAGAAACAAGTGCATTCAACTCCTCTTTTGATTCACAACACTTCTGCAATAAAGTTGGCCAAGAACCCAAAGTTCCATGATCAAACGAAGCACATCAATACAAAATACCATCTGATTCGACATCATGTTAAGGCCAAGACAATCCACCTACGCCATTGTTCCACAAATGAGAAGATTGCAAGCATCTTCACCAAAGTTCTTGGAAGAGAAAAGTTTGAAAGATTTAGAATGATACTTGGACTCACCAACATCCCTTTAGATTAACGGGTGGAATGTTGACACCAAATCCAAAAGAATTATTGTAAATATTATCAGTTATGCATTTGAGCAAACCAAGAGACCTTGGAAATGGAACCCCAAGGGTCTGTCCACTCATGTATAAATCCATGATATGGCTAATGAAATAAACAAGTTCATTCGTGGAGTTACATCCTAGCTAGCCTAATAAAATATATATGTTAAAAAAAACTTATGTTTGCTATGTGTACAATAAATATACTTTAAGAATATATTCCATATAAGACTACATTTAGTGTAGCATTCATATATGTTGGTATGTATTCATACTCATGTTTTCCTTCCATAACTTCCTTTTGGTGTTATAAACTCTATTTCTAGCTTCCATCAAGCATAAAACTCACCTTTGTAAATAATTAATCTACAACATAAAATATTGTCCTTTTGTATACAATAGACATCTTTTAAATGAATATAACCATATCTCTAGCTTATGTCAAATCATATTTTTTTACTAAATGCTATACAAAATAAATAGATGAATGAGAATAATAACAATTTTTTCTTCTTTTTTTCTCTACTTAAAAAAGAAATAACATATAGCTAGTTTTTTTCTTTTAACAAACAATTAAACATTGTAATTAGATATATTGATCTGAAACAATTTTTCTTTCTCTAGAAAACTAATTGTTTAGTACTTGTCTCCTCCCAACCTAGATAGTGAAAACCACTTATGTCCCGGGGGCATAACAAGCCTGCAGTTTCCTGTAATCTCTATTTCTTGTTTCCCCTGTCTCTCAACTCCATTTTGAATAGTGGAAAAAATTATACATATCTTTCATACTAGGATGTATCAGTTTTTTTACTTTCAATTCTTTCTTTTTGTATATAAAATTCATGTAAATGTATCAATTTTTTACTTTCAATTCTCTCTCTTTGTATACAAAATTACTTTAAGTTTTATTTAAAGTGGACATTAAAGTATTTTATTTATGGTTGACATTAAAATAATTTCTTGTTATTATTTTTTTAAATATTGTGTCAACTCCACATTAAGAATAAATAAATTAAAAAATTTTATTATTTTTAAATATTGTGTCAACTCCACATTAAGCATAAATAAATTTACGCACCTCTTGAATTAATATATAAAAAATCCTTGCAATAAATTAATGAATACATTAACAAATCTACAACATCCAATTTATATGGTGAAAAGGAAACTAACCCACTTGTTAAACTAAAGAGGTTGTTGTGTCATTAACCTTGGACATATTCACTTAGACCGAAACTTCAACTTTTCTTCCAATCACTCTCCAATAATAATCTAGTTCCAATTTTATAAATAAAAAAAAATCTTAAAAATTTTGCAAATTTTTTCTAACTATATTTTAGGAGCAAATCACTATTATTAACAATTTTCTCATCAAATTCCATCCATGCCGAGTGCCTAATTCGCCAATATCTCCTTCCAAGTTTGACAGACCATGAAATGTCCTTCAATGTCCTCATCAAATGGATGGGGCTACTAAGGTCGCAGGGATCATGGAGAGCAGCTGTACAAATGGAACAATCACTCATTCCGAGGCATCCAGTGTCTTTTCCAACCCACGTAAGGGATTAAATAATGAAGTCAAATGGGATTATGGGAGGATGTTTGATGAATAATATCAATGTCGATTTTAGCGTGTGGGTGGGCTGCCTGACCCCGACCACCAACACGCTTCGACGCCTTCTCGACTTCAGTTTGTCGGAAAATGGCATGCCGGCCATCCGACATCGACTCAATTTCCCATGTACTCACACCCTCCTCTCTGGGAAACCTCAAATACTTCAAAAATAATAGAGGGGTGAAGTCAAAACTTGTAATCGTTGCCTTGGGACGTAACAACATGCGACGTGCATGCCTTTCTCCTCGACAACTAGAACCGAATTCCCGGTGGAAGACCGTCCATTCAAAAACGACAAGACACCAAAAATAAACCAACAATAAACCAATACTGCTCTTTTCTTATGAAAAAAAAGAAACCGCATCCAACAATCATGTCATTCAGAGCTTGTTCATGTTTTAAAATGGAGTTATACGTTTTGTTTTTTAAAATACAATTTTCTTTTATAATGTTTTCGTACATTATAAATAAATAAATAAATTTAATAAATTTAATCTTGTTAAGGTAAAATTCATCTAATTCGGGTAATAAAGTCGAATATTAAATAAAATAATAAATAAATAAGAAAGATAAAAATTTATGGGGTATAGAAGTGGGTTTTTCAAGTATTTATAGGATACCAGCTTACACTAAAGAGGTTTCTGGTTTTCATTACACTTGACACATTGCATGTGTTGATGTCACTTCATTGATCATAGCTTGAAGTGATCGCAAGGTTAAACATCATTTGAATATTGCAGGTTGGGATAGGGAAGTACAAGAGGACTGAGCAAGAGAATTCTATCACATTGACAAAGCGGAAATAAAAAACGATAATATCGACCACAAGCTAACCATTATAGTCAAAAGATCAGCCCACATGTTTTTCTCCTCAGATGAAAGTAGTAACCAACCAATGTGGATGATCAAAGCTGGAGATTCTACCCAATAATTTTTATGACTCATTGGTTTTTTGTTTGCTACACTAATAGTTTTTTTTTGTCTTAGCATATGGATGTATGTTGACTCATTGGTTTTTTTCTTACTATACTAGTAGTCTTTTTTCTCTTCTTGTATAGATGTATGTCAAGATCTAGTACAACCAACCTGTTTTTATAAGTTTCAATTTACAAGATGCTTTAGTTAGATACGACCTTAACAACCTCAAGATTTTAAACTAGTCTAATTTTCCTAAGTAAATAAGTAATTATCAAATTTTAATAAATCTTAAACGTTTTTATTAAATTTTTTGCTAAATTAATTTAAAAATATAAAACCTAAACTTTATCGTTTAAAAATTTTAGCATTATTGAAATTGTAAATTAATTAAATAATTAAATAATTTTATTATAAATATTTTAAAGTATTAATTTTTTTTATTTAAAAGCAAGTTCACTAATTATATATCTAGTAATTAAATAAAAAATAGTTCTTTTGGACTTTTTTCTAATTAATTTTAATTAAAATCTAATAAAAAACTTAAATAAAAATAAAAATATAGAATTATAATCCAATTCTTAATGAAAAACTATATTATTTTAGATTCTAATATAAATATATTATTTGAAAGTAAAATTAAATTTCACCCATAATTATATAACATATTTTATACTAATTACTTAAAATATTTAATATAAAAAATACTAGACACTCCCATATAATATTTTTCACATAGCCATATAAAATGTATATATTTAAGTAAAACATACTTGACACTTGAACGTGACATCATTACACAAGAACTTTCACGTTATATTTAAGATATAAACCATATTAAACTTGGAAGATAATATTTTCCATGACGATTATGAAATGCTATCCAATTCACTGCGAAATGATTGTAGGGTCGTGTAAGTTCTTTAAATCACTTATAAAAAACACTTATAACAGTTGAGCAATATACATTTCATGATATATTTTATACCAAAAAATCATAAAAGTAAAGTAAATTAAATTTATTTTAAATTAGTGTTAAGTAAATAATTACGTTGTTTTTAAATTTTTAATTTAATTATTAATAATTTAATTTAATTATTCAAAGAGATTATTAAGGCATTTGAATAGTTAAAAATACTAATTTTTTTTTTTTTTTAATAGTATGAATGCTTAAATTGTGTTTTTTTTTGGTGAAAATGAATTAATATTATTAAAAACCCTTGGCATATTTAAAATCTTGAAACTTACAACAGTAATCTAATTATTCAAAAATTTGTGTCGAATTTTATAAACATTGTGCCGGAATTTCCAATGTTTTCCACAAAGACATCTTATTAGACTACACTTTATCTAAGTAGATAGTAGTGATATTCCATAATATTCTTAGTAGCATTCACAAATCAAATATTCAAAATTATCTTAAAAGTAGTTATGATCTTTCTATTCTTTTAATTAAATTGATTAATTAAAAGAAAAGGTCATATAAACAAGGATCATATGATATGAGTTATAGTTTTGGTCATATGGTATTGATAAGTCATGGTATTGGTCCATGATATTGTAACAAAGTTTGTTTAGAGATTAAGAATCTTCATGTCACATGGTTAAGTGGAGATGAATCTTCAGGGTTTATATATATATATATATATATATATATTATATTATATATTTGTTTTTTTAAGTAATAATAATAATAATTTATCATAAAGTTATAATTTATTTCATTTTTATGATTTTTAATCGCTGCTAATATGAGATGTATCATGAAGTAAGTTGTGTATGCTTATCATGTATTAATGTCTCTGGGCATTTACTAGACATTTAATTTATATGGTAGAGCTACATATTAGGTGGATGGTAGGGATTTAACGTCCATTAAATACTATAGAATATACTTTGTAGTAGTCACATATCAATGATTGAGATTTATCTCAAAAGTATTTATGCCCTTTTTTCCATTTCAATTAAATTGATTAACTAAAAAAAATTATATGAACATGTGTCGTATGAATATAAGTTCTGATTTTGGGGCATGTGGTATCTATAAGCCATGGTATTGCCCCATGGTATTGTAACTAACCTATTCATAAGTTAAGAATATCTATGGTAAAGTAGGGGTGAATTTAAGAATCATGTTACATGTTTTTTTTAATGTATAGATGTTTAACTCATATAGTGGGGAAACCTTATAAATTAAATGGATGATCAGCATCGCATCAATCCATAATATGCATTAAAACACTTACTTAATGATACATCTCACATAAGCGCTAAAACACTTACTTCATGATACATCTCACATTTTTTTTTACTCGAAAGAGTATTTTTATTATATGATTTTGTGTTTGGTTCTCAGCAAATACTTTGGGCATTGTAAAGCTAATTTATCAAAATTTTCCAATTTTTTTCACCTTTCCAATAGGAATACATGATTTTACTCAGGAGAATATATCTTAGCAACAAAAAGTTGGGTTTTGTAGGTGAATACCTTATCAAATTGCCTCAATAAAATGAAAAATTTATAGCACATAATGCAATTAGGGAAATTTTTTAATAGACTTCATCCACCATTATGGAATTATGAGGGTTGATTTGGCCATTAATATTTAATTCACCTATCTTCAATTTACACCCATGTTAGCATACTTGTCTTCTTCTTTCTTGAAATCTCTTAGGACATGGAAATATGTTTTGGATGGGATATATTCTACAATTTTCCGTATTCTTTTCATGATGTTTTCCATAGATTTCTCCATTGGGTGGGAGCATTTGACTAGATTATGCAAGATTAGGAAATAATCTCCCATAGTCATAAGTGTGTCCACTTGATGTTCTTTGGCTAACAAAAGTCCCTAGTGGAGACCATATATTCTTTATTGATTGTTTGTCATATGACAAAATACCCCATGAGTACTTGAACACGTTATCCTCCTTGGGGCCATAAAGTAGCCTCTCCCCTCCTATTACCACCAAGTTTCATTTGGATACACCATAAAAATATACACCTTGTCACAAGTTGTTCCATGCTCTTAATTCTACCTTTGTTAGCCTTAGCTTCTAGCTTTCATTTGTTTCAGGCTTGTTCCAACCTATGTTTTGGGAAAAGTTGTCCAAAATTATAAACTTTATGAACCAATCTCATTCCATTTCGTATAAGGTTTGCTGAGAAGAGTTATGATCTATCTCTTCAGCTCCAAAATTAGCATACAATGAGATTTCTTTCATTTTTGCACTATGGGGAGGAGTATTCATGTTATTAAAGATTGCATTATTCCTTTTTATCCATACTCCGAACATATAAATTTTGGGAGAGCTTCCCAATCATTTTTGAAAAGAGGTTTTGTAGAAAAGGTTCTAGCATAATTTTTTGTCCAAAAAGAGATGAATCCTTCAAAATGAGATCATTTCACTCTACTAGAGAGTGGGGAAATTTCTTGCATCCAAACCACTCTGGGATAATCACAATCCAGAAAGATATGGGAGATGTCTTCAGGTTGATGCAAGAAAAAAGGACATCGAGAGGGGTCATTAATGTCTCTCTTTCTTACATGCATTCAAGTACAAGACTCAACTCTCTAAATCATGCTCACTTGACTTAAACTAGTGTAGATCCATTTTAACTTTAGATTTATCATGTGTCAAGAGAGATCAAATTGTTTGAAGTACAAACTTTTTTCTCAAGTTTTACATTATAAAATGAGGTTTGCGGTTCAATGGAGGTTATCCATATACACTTAAGTGCATGATAAATTATGAGTTAAGATGCATTATTATTATTATTATTATTATTATTATTATTATTTAGATATATGAAAGAAAGACTTAGAAATATCCTTCATAT
>APFE030453896.1:57833-115877 GCA_000404065.3 Pinus taeda | reverse complement strand
TTTATATAGTGAAAAGAAAGTTAACCAAAAGGCTCGTGTCATTACCCCTTTACATGGATGTTTATATAGTGAAAAGAAAGTTAACCAAACAGGCTCATCTCATTACCCCTTCACATATTCATGGACCTCACACTTCAACTTCTTTAAGTCAACCAAAAGTTTCCCAAAAGCGTGGGCATGCACAACATTTAACACCCAAGTTATCCACCTAGCAACTTCCACAACGACTCTTCCTGCCCAATACTGTGCTCACTTTAATCATTTCAAACGCTTTATGCCATGGAATAGGGCTACAAAAGTGGCCATCCTCATAAAATAATGTAGTCCAACTCTATGCCTTATTTAGCAAAAATGTAGGTTTTTTTATAAAACGGAATATGGCTACAAAAGTGGCCATCCTCATAAAATAATGTAGTCCAATGCCTTATTTAGAAAGTGGCCATCCTCATAAAATAATGTAGTCCAATGCCTTATTTAGCAAAAATGTAGGTTTTTTTATAAAACGGTACTGTTAGTACCACTTCTTATTATTCAGCTAGAAGTGCCTGCAACCCCAAATATTTTCCGATGGCTTGGCCTTCCACATATCACTGCCTTTACCAACCACTGGCCGATTGCCTAAGTCGCTCATGTCTATGTTTGAGGAGACCGTGAAATATATAGGGTTGCACATGCATGCACGTTAGTGTCCTCGTCAAATGGATGGGACAATTAAGGTCACATCATGCATGCCGGGATCATGGAGAGCAGCTGTGCAAATTGAACAATCTATCATTTCAAGGTATCCGTTGTCTTGTTTCCCAAAGGAGTACAAACATAGCGCACGAAGCGAACCAATAACAAAGTCAAAAACATAGTTTAAAGAGATTACACATTAGCTTGAAAAATAATAGAAATTTTGGTAAGATTATGATAAAATTTAGCAGAAAGCTTAAAAAATATTTATTAAAGTTGTTAAATTTTAAGATTTTGGGTGTTTTGGGGATTTTTGATGGTGCTGAATATATTTCCACCATCAAAAAAACTATTCAAATATTCTAGCATTCTGATTTTTTGAAAAAAAAAATTTATTGGATTCCGGCAAAAAAAATTGTCATCCGGGCGAATTTGTGGTGTCGATAGACAACACCTTTGATGAATGACATTCATGTGGATTTTAGTGCATGTGTGGGCTTCCTGACGCCATTGTTCTACTTAGGGGGACTTCTACACTCTTCCATGTCATGTCGACTTCTCTTTGTTAGAAAATCACATGTCAGCAATCTCACATCAACTCAGTTTTCCATGTATTCACACACCCCTCTTAAAAATATTAGAGGGATAAAGTCAAAACTTGTGGTGAATTCTATCTTTTATATGTTTTTTAATTTTTTCTTGGTATTTTTTTCAATTATTTATAATTCTATAAGAATTTATTGGAATCACATGTTTGAGACGTCAACTTTTGACAATCCAAGTGCCTTAGGGTTTTTAAAGGTACCATATCCATATTATTATTATTATTATCCAATTTTAAGGTCACAGCCAAGCGAGACACCAAATTGGTGTATGAGACCCCTTTGTTTGTGGGACAAGAGACCCACCTCCATGTAGTAATTTGACTGTTAAGTCTATGAAGGCATACATATTCTACCCCGCTTTGGTTTTGAACTTGTGACCTCTTAGGAGGAAACACATGCTCTTAACCATTAAGCCCACTATATGAAGTTAAAAACTCATTTTAAATAACGAAAAATCATAATTTGATCAAAAATTATTTGGTTAGATTCCAACTAAAATCTCCAAAACATATAATAGTTAGACAACATCTATTATCTTTAAACCATGCCACAAAGATATTATTTATTGCAAGGAAAATTGCATGTATTTCTCCTCCTCAAACCAAATTCCAAATGAGGAACCTAGTGACCATGACCCAGGGGCATCTAAGCCATCAAAATCACTCGAGGATCGCACCCAACTTGGGCCACACCAACCCTTACCATGGATGGATTTTTCCCACTTTTTCACCATAGAGCGCCTTAACAGAACAACTTATCAATGTCTATTCTACACCTGATAGACATAAGTTTTGTGATTATTATTTGTATAGAGTTCAATGCAATTCATAATTAAATATGATTGTACAATTCATAACTTGTGCATCATTGTTACGATGTAGTCTTTGAATACATCAATTCAAACTCATATCTAGATGACTTTGTCTAATTATTCTACATTTTAAAGTTTTTAGTTGAAATCTAGGTGAAATAATTTTTTGTTAGATCATGGCTTTTTGTTATTTAAAATAATTTTTCGAATGCATAAATAGATTCAACACCTTGACAAATTTTGAGAGACTTAGATTGTGTAGAGTTCATAAATCAAACTTGTGATTCCAACAAATTCCTACCAAATTTTACACATACTCACAAAACATCCAAGACTTAGAACACTAAAACTTATAACTATTTAAATTCAAACATTAATTTTGAAACATGAAAGTCTCAATGACATGATTATTATTTTATGTGGCGTATTGTGTAGTTTGATGGGCAAATAAAATGTTAAAGAATTGTCTCTTCTAGTTAGCATTGGAATTGAAGGATGAATTTATGATGTTTAATATGGCTTTCAGATGACTAATTTTATGTTAAGTTTTCTATATAACATGTTTGAACATTTTTGGTATTGCGATCATGGCATTATCACTTTATTCATTGTTGGGTATTTCATGATAATGATCAAATATAATTTGAATTTTTAATTGTCGTTGTAATGCATCTAGTTCTTAAGGATTTTATGTATTGTGAAAAATAATACTAAATTACATGATGTGTCTCATTCTCTAAGGAATTAAGTAAAACATCTTAAATTTACTAGAGTCTTTGGGTTGATGGCTCAATGGTATAAAGGATTTTGATATTGATTCCCTCCATATTCATTATATTCACACATAATGGAAAAGTCTAATTCCACTTGAAAAGTTTAAAATGATCATGTTCCTTCAACATAATTTGTCAGACCATGTTCCTTCAACATAATTTTTCCAATGGTTCCATAATATGAATGTTTTGTTCAAGTTTCATTACATTAAATATTCAAAATGATCACATTCTTTCAATATAATTTGTCCAATGGTCCAACAATATGATTTTTTTCTTGAAATATCATTGATGATGTTGTAGGGATAATATAACCTAAGTTATGATTTGAGGGTTGTTGGTTAATGGATGGAGATTAGATAACATGTGAGTTGTTAACCATCTTTATTTTAAAGGTTATTGAAATCATGACCTAACTATACAAACTTAGGCTTCTAATGCTATCTTACCCTTATCATAATTCCATAATTATCACAATAACGTTGGGATATTAAAAACTATGGTGTGGTGATTGAGTGTGATTCAAAATGTGAAATTATATGATTTTTTATCTATTTTGGCACTTTATTGATGGAAACATTGAAGCTATTAGCTTGCAGGGTCCATTATAGCGGTAGGTATCACATTGGTGATTTCACATCTAAAAAATTTCAAATCCTATTTGACATATTAAATGGTCATTATTAAGGTCATAATTTTGTCTATCAACGTTATTCTACACATCAAGATCATTCCAACATCATGAAAATAACCACATTGAGATCTTTCCAAAATCAGGAAAGTAACCCTAATAAAAGTTTATATGTGAAAGTTATGCATTCCACAACTTGACCTATCTTGTTAACGAGCAATATATATATATATATAATATATATATATATATATATATTATAATATTATATATATATATATATATTATATAGTTCCTTGACCAAAACTACAAAACCATTTTCACCTATGGACTTTTGAGAAGATTCTAAAGGGTCCAAAACCCTAACTTTTGATTGGGGATTGAGGAATGCAATGAGTCTAACCCTAAATTAATATCATGACATTGTTAAATACTAGGGCACTAGAATAGAAAGGTTTTTTTTTCTTATAGTATTGTTTATCATTCAATAGAAGATCCTATAATAGTCATTTAGGCCACAGTGCCCATGCCACCTCTATAACAAATGTACTTTCTTTGTATTTGAATTTTGTAATTTGTTAGCATCAAGTTTTCACCTTTCCCTAAAGGTCCAAAGGTTATATTTATCAGTTCATTATGTAATGTCATGGTTATGTAAAGGGCCTATAAAATATTTTGTGTAAATTGGTATATAAGCCTAGGAACATGTCTAATCAAGTCTTTTCACCTAACCCTAAGTGTATCTTAAGTTTTTCACAACGCAATTAGCCTATCGCAAGCCTCTAGCTAGTGCTACGAAATATTTTGTAGCGCTCACAAAAAAATTTAAAAGTTAGGTTTTCAAGCTTCTAGCCCCATCTTTTCAAGTGCCTAATCATTTCTTCACAAAGCCCTATCCCTTTTCATCCATGATTTGACAACTAGTTGCATTGTAAATCCCAAGAAGGAAGTTTAAACCCAAACCGTAAATTGCTTAGTTTACCCTAAAATGGTCATTTCCAGCAAACCCATAAATTTGTTTATAGTGCGCTGGAAAGTTCTAGAAATGTTTATAGTGTCCATCCATGAGAATTCAAGACTGTAGAAGGATTTGCAGTGTTATATTATTTGCAAGATGGGTCTATCAAGTCATGTGAAGCGGTTTGAGCTCAATGGGATGTATCTAGAGATGTTGCCTCTATTTAGAAATGCAGGATGGGAACCAGTGTTCCGACGCTTCAATGGAAACAACTTGAGTTGGTGCCATGATTTCATCTATTATTTTGATGGAAGAACAATAAGAATTAGAACCCTGCAGTTTCTAGTGACCGAAGAATCCATTGCAGAGACCACGGTTTGTCAATTGAGGGTGAGAGATGGTTTAAGAAACAAATATTATAGAATGTGGACCTGAATTTTTTCTTGAAGGAGGAATTTCATAACCAAGACTGGAATATAAGATTCCTCCAAAATATGTTGGAGTCTGAATGGTCTAATGCCCTTAGGAATGTGCAGCTTTTATTCACCTGTGAAGGCAGGTATTCTAAAGCCTATTTGTATCACATGAGGTTTTTATGTCATTTAGTAGGTTTTAGTAAGATGAATTTGCCCTATTTTATTCACCAAAGTTTGCTAAAGATGTCCACCAAAGAAAGAACTGGATCTAAGCTACAACCCCATGACATTTGTCATCACAGCCTGATAAAAATATTGTATACTCATGAGTTAAACAAGCAGGTAGAGAAATTGAGATAGAGAAACATAAGACAACCTGCACCCAAGAGACCAAGGAGAGGCCAAACTAAAGTTTATGTTCAAACCCTAGCTCAGGAAACAAAGGGAGAGTATGTCCATATCCCTATTGAAGAACATGTTGAAAACCTTGTAAAAGAACCAGAGGTTAGGGTCTATAAGAAGAGGAAAAGAAGACAATAGAAGTAAATGTTAGAAGAGAGGAGGCAAAATAGAGAATAGCACAAAGTGAGAAAGGAAAATATAAAATGGAAACCGAGGATGAAGAAGTTGAAATAGAGCCTCGGGTTTACTATAGAAAACCTCATACTCACCCTACAAACAAATTAAGGTTAAATTTAAGGCAAAAATAAACCCTAAGTTGAAGGAGACAATGATTATTGATGAAGAGGAAGAGACTGTGCAAGTTTTAAAGAGCAGAAAGAAGGCCACCAAGCAAAGGAAAACAGAGCATGCTAATGGAAAAGGGAAAGAAACCTTAAAGGCTGGCAAAATAATAAAGAAATCTACGAAAAGGATGAAAAGAAGCTAGGATAAGTTAGACTTCCTTGCTCAGGCTGCAAAATCTATGGAGAAATAATTATTTTACTTCATGGGGCAAATAAATATTCAAAACATTAATTTTGTTGAACAAACCCTAAATATACCTCAGCATTTTGACCTACTCCATTTTAATCTTTTTTTACAATAATTTATTTTTATTATGTTACGGTAGGGTTTTTGTGGCTGAGGGATTGTAGAGAGTATGAGTCAACATAAGGAAAAAGAGCCTTAAAAGGAGTAAGCAATTACAATGGCAGTTGCACATTTATGACATAGTTTAGAGGTTCATGTACTAGTTTTGGTACCAAGAAGGAAGACAAGTTGTAGTTCTAGATATCAAGCCTACAAAGGAGTGAACAATTCCATATCCTACAATGCTTCTATGACTCATCCATGTTCCATACATAGCAAAAGATATGCACAACAGTGCCACAATATACTTTGACCAATGTTATGTGCCAAATAGAATTTTGAATAGCTAAAATGATAGGATTCTGAATATTTTTGTTAATTAAACTTTCAGATATTATAAAAATTATGCACTTATTGCTACCAGAATTTGTGGATCTTATCTTTATTGTATGTTTCTTATATATTACATGATAAATGAGGGGAAAAAGGTTGGTTTTCTATGAAAAGATAGTTATTGTCTATGTGTTGAAGGCTTTATTAATCTATAGTTTGTTAAGATCAGTAGACTTTGATCAGTGACATAAAGATTCATGTGATGGTATCTCTTAGTCTATAATTTCTACATTTTTTAGTGTTTCCCTCTTTGTAATATCATTTGAATCTAATGTCTTCTAATATTTCAATGAGAATAAATGTTGCAGAATTCATCCTTGTTTTTTATACTCTATCTCACAGATTCAAATATTTGCACTCTTATTTTCTAAAGATACTTTAGGATTTATTTCATATGCCGTACTGTAATGGACTGTTTTTCTATTTTCCTCTTTCAGCTACAACAATGATTTAAAATGTCTTGGATGTGCTATCTACCTTGCCTTCATCATTCCTGATCATACAACCAGTATCTTGGTAAGTTGCCATAAACCCTAGCTTGTTAACTCCATTGCCCAATAGACTATCTCCCTCATGTCCAACCAAACCCTACCTCAACAATTCAACTGAAGATCTAGCCACTGTGTGAATGTACAGTCAATTGCTAAATCTAGTGATTAGGTTTTGAAAGAGAGCCCTCTCTGGAATGAAGGGGCTAGCTTTCAATCTATAAGCTTGGTTTGTAAAAGTTACCTTGGAGAGTTTTTTGTTCATCTAAGAGAAAATTTCTCATTGATAACATGTAATTGATGATATAGCAGCAATGCATAGTCCTCGCCTTCTAGGTAGCTTTCTCCCATATTGGGCTTTCCCAATGTAAATGTTATGTTCATTGTGCAGTGTTTACTTAGCTTCTTTCATTTCAATTTATTGCCACTTCAATAGTTCATGCACTAGGCTACTATACTCAAATTTGAAATCTAAAAGTAAAACACTACATGATAAGTTAACAAAATATTGTAAGATCAATTGTGATGGTTGTTTTAATGGAATATACATAGTAATTTACAAATCATATTAGAATTAGAGAAGATTTCTTTGTGGTTTTTTTATGAGAAGTTGCAAGATCAAAGAAATGACACAAGAAAGAAGTCTTAAAACCTTAACCATGGTAATGAGTATATTAATAGTCTATACACAGGGGATTTACTACGGAAGCAATATCACACCACGTGTGCATATTGGGGGATATATAATGAGGAAAAAGTGACATAATATAAAGGGGGCAAAGGGTTTTTACATTGAGAGGTATAAAAAATGAAGCTCAAAGTCAATGAAAAAATATAAAGTGGAATAAAAAATATTAATGAAAAAATGGGTACCTACAATATCTAGTGAAAGTAGGGATTTTTTAAATTGGGAAGGTGTATTGGATTCGTATTGGTAGGGGGTTAAATAATGTGATTTTTAGAGATATTTTTCAATATTTTACTCAAACTAAAAAAATTGTTTAGTATGCCATGAACACACGTAATATGTCAAAGGTTCATTGGGTGAAACCCCCAAAAATCCATAAAACCAATCAAAAAATATTATTTTAAAACCAAGAAACACAATTTACTAACATCTCTTACAATATTCCCAACAAATTTAAACCTTTTTAAGAGTTATACATCTCATCATGCCTATATGGAAAAGTGTGTCCACTACCTAGGTGGCCATCTCTCATGCCACGTTTCACTGAAAAGACCATGAAATGTATGGGGAAATTAAGGTCCCATCATACATGAAGGGATCATGGACGACAGTTGTGCAAATGGGACAATCAATCATTTCAACGTATGCATTGTCTTGTTTCCCAAAGGAGTATAAACATGGGCACGCAGGGAACCAATAATGAAGTCAAATGGGATGATGTTTGATTAATAACATTCATCTTGATTTTAGCATGCCGTGGGCTTCCCAACGTCGATGTCTGACCTTTGACAATCTTCCACCTCTGGTCGACCTCTTTGTCATAAAATCCTATACCGGCCATCCGACATGAACTCAATGTACTCACACACTCTCCTTTGCGGGGGAACTCAAATACTTCAAAGCAATAGAGGGAAGAAGTCAAAACTTGAATCGTTGCCTTGTCACCATGTGACAAAGATATCATATCATGCGACCTGCATGCCTTGTCCTCGACAACTCGAACCCAATTCCAGGTGAAAAATATTCCATTCCAAAACGACAACACACCAGAAATAAATTTAAAAATAATCATCCCACATCCATCATCTCATTCAGAGCCTTATCATGTTTCAAAGTCTGAGGTTATACGTTTTGTTTCTTAAATTGCAGTTAAAAATATAATATTCTCTAGTAATGGTCTTTTAACTTAAAATGCATTGTAGCAAAAGGAAAAAATTGACTATGTAATTATAAAGTTTTAATAATTCAAATTTATAATCTTAAATTTTTTAATCAATTTTTTTACTAAATTAATTTTAAAATATATTTACATATTAATTTTAGATTTATGTGATCGATATTGTTATTCAGGTTTTTGGATTAATTACATCATTATTTTAGGTAGAACTTTTGAACCATCGAATATGGTTTATCTAGAAAGCACTCAAAATAACCAACATTAGATGTTCGAAACATTGACCTAAAACTTAATTGATATGATTAATCTAAGACATTATGAATAATATATTTAAAATTAAAACTTTATATCTATATGAAAAACATATCCAATAATATTAACACTTTTTTTTATAATATATAAAAAATAACAACATTATTATAATATCAACTTACACACACACACACATATATATAACTTGGCACTTCATTGTGGCATAGTCTAACTTATAGACAAAATGACCTTTTTCAAGACATTTTTTCTCGTTAATTTTAACCAAAATCTAGGAAAGCTTTTTAAAAACTTGAGTTTAAGTTGTTTAGTCTGTAAAATTTGAGCGCCACGGGATTTTTTAGGGTGATGAATCCATTAATGCATTCAAAAATGTATTTTAAACCCCAAATAATCACATTCTTACTTGAGATTGTAAGGCCAGATTCTGGTGAAAAAAAGTTATTTCGTCTATAAGTTAAACTATGCCCTCCATTGTGACACCATTACTCAATTTATATTCCAAATACAAACCACACTAAAATATAAATAGAAGGAAGATCGCTTTAGTTATTTAGATATTTTTTCTCGTTAACTTTAACCAAAATCTAGTAAAGATTTTTAAAAACTTGAGTTTAAGTTGTTTAGTCTGTAAAATTTGAGTGCCCCGGGGGTTTTCCATGTTGTTGAATCCATTAATGCATCCAAAAATGTATTTTAAACAACAAAAAAACACATTCTTACTTGAGATTGTAAGGCTAGATTCTAGTGAAAAAAGTTATTTCATCTATAAGTTAGACTACGCCCTCCGTCGTGACATCATTACTCACTTTGTATTCCAGATACAAACTACATTAAACTATAAATGGAAGGGAGATCGAGTAAGTTATTTAAATCACTTATAATAGTTAAGTTATATACATTTTATAACTGAAACATGGACCTCAGCCATGATATTTTTACTAAACAAATCCATCTAAAGGGATCACTTCATGTTAGCTCAATCATGGAGCGTGACCCTAAGGATGTTGAAAGAACTGAACCCGTGACCTCTCAATCGTGGAGGTTTTTTAACCACAGGAACTCAACCAATTGAGCTAACCTTCACGACATATTTTATATTGTAAAGATAAAAAGTTATTAAAAATAACTAAATTATAATTTTATTTTAACTTATTATTGTGTGAATAATTTTTATTTTTTTGGAATTCAAATTTTTATTTTTATTTAATTATTAATAATTATGTTGTTAGGGTTTATTTGGAAATTGGGCTTTAAAATTTTAATTTAATTATCACAATTATTAGGTGTATGGTAAATATCTGACCTCCATGAGATATCTTAAATGTATTATTAATAGCAATAAAAAAAATCAAAGATTGAGATTTATCTTGAAAGTAGTTATGTCGTTTTTGCTCTTTTAATTAAATTGATTAATTAAAAAAAAATGTCATATCAACAAGTATCATATTAAATGAGTTATGAATTTTTGGGCATATGGTATTGATAAGCCATGGTAATGGCCCATAATATTGTAACAAAACCTATTTACAAATTAAGAATCTCCATGTCACATGCTCAAGTGGGGATGAATCTTCATGGTTAAAAATCTTATTACATGTTTTTAAAACGTATATATATGTTTAAGTCATGTATTATTCTTTTTGTAATTATTATTAATAATATTTTATCATAAAGTTATAATGTATTTAATTTTTATGACTTTTTAATTTGATAAGTGAGACGTATCATGAAATTTTTTTATACTTATCATGTATTGATGCTTATGGGAATTTATAAGTCATTTAATTTGTATGGTCCAACTAGTTATTAGGTGGATGGTAGAGATTTAACCTCCATTGAATATTCTAGAATATATATTTAGTAGTAGTTGCATATCAAAGATTGAGATTTATCTCAAAAACAGTTATGTCATTTTTGTCATTTTTCCCCTTTTAAATAAATTAGCTAACTAAAAAAATGTTATATGAAACATGTGTCAATGCCTATAAGTTATATTTTTTGGGAATGTGGTATTAATAGGCCATGGTATTGGCCCATGGTATTGTAACTAACCTATTAAAGTTAAGAATGTAACACCCTCCTCCCACATTTACCCAAGAAACCATGCCAACCAAGGTAAACATGAAACAAGAGGCTACTATGATTAGATTCGACCTTCTAGGTGACCTTAAGGAAGTGGAATTGACAAAACATCACACACAGTCATTCAACATCATCCAAGGAACCTTCAGGAGACAAGTCAGCCACTCAGACAGCATGTCCCTGGGTCCTACTGTTGTTTAAGAAACTTAGGGCAGGGTAATGCTCCCCATACACTACCCAGGCGAGTTAGTCTCTAGACTAACGCTCCCCAGACATTACCTGGGCGAGTTAGTCTCTAAAATAACACTTTGTTTTTCCAGAATTCCAGGATTTTAGCCACCTTTTTTGGCCCAGAGCTCGGGACACTGCCTAGAATGGAATGATCACTAAAAATTGGTAAGAATACAAGGAAACAAGGATGCAAAAGCAATAAGTTGAAAAATATCATAACCAAACCCCTACTAGCCATGACAACCATTTCGTCAAACATATCATCAACATGTAACATATAGGTGTAAACAATAAAACTAAGTGTATGGTTTTCATACTTACCTGAGAATCGCCATGAACCATTGTTTCCTCATATCTTTTGTTGCCTTATCACTTATTAGATCATAGATATAATATCCATTCAAATACAAGTTAAAACATGTTGAGATCCAAACATAGCTAATGCATAAAATGTACATATAACTAGCATAATAGGAATATAAATACAATGGACATATCAGCCATCAAAACCCACATATACATCAATTTATTTTTACATGAAAATCAAGGGAATGAATTTCTCATTAATAAATACAATGAAGTGACCTGTGATGGGACTACTACATTCCACCCAACCATAGATTGGTTGAGCCAAGTCTCTCTTTAGCCAATTACCCTCGTGCCATATTCCAAGCATGAATGTGGGATGCATAGAACACATAAAAAAACATCAATCAATGTGGATGCCACTAGAGTTCTATGCCTACACCGTGAGGAATTTGAGTGCCTCCTAGTCTCTCGGCTTTACCGTGCATCTGTATTCTGATCTCGGAATCACTAGGCCCAACAGAGAGAAAATCCACCTCTTGGGTTTATCATATATCCCACCATTCACCGACAAGGATTCCTAGGCCCACCAAGGCACACAATTTGGCTTTACTGAAACCAATTGTCTAGTTCAGGGGTTACTAGGCCAGTGACTTCATGCATTCTCAGTCTGGTTCAAGGACCACTACCACCATGTGTTTTTCAATTTGGAGATCCAGCCCACTCAGCTTTCAATCCAATCCATCCATCCCACACAAACCACATGAGAGAACCCATCTCATCAAAGCTATCAAGAAATGGCAAGGTTGGGCTAAAAATACTATCACACCTAGAAAAACCCATGCCATGGTAGAAAAGAAACACATGCAATCCCATGCATGCCATATCTAGAAAGGAAAATACACATGCAAGTTGATACCTGCAATGAAGCCTATTGTAGCTACTTGATCTTGCCTTTCCCTACTTGATCTTTGCTTCCTCTTTCCTTATTTTCCTTTCTGGATCCAATTCCAAAGTGCTCCAAGAAAACTCTAAGTGTCCAAGAGTATGGGAGAGAGAGAGAATAATGAGAGAGCTCCAAAGCTAAACTGATAAAAGGTTCACACTGAAAGGAAGAAGCTTGCCAATTGATCCTTAGAAGCCTTTTTATTAATGAGGCCTCTATTTTCTTCATTTACCATTATTTTCCTTCAATTTCCTCCTCACATGTAACCTGTGACCTTTCACCTTCCTTTTCTCCCAATTTCCATTATTTGCATAAATAAATGTGCCAAAATACCTTTTTTCCTCCTTAATGCCTTAGCCATTGCCTTTGCCACTTTCCGTAGCCATAAAAAATGAAATGAACACATATTAGGGTTTCCTACCCACCATTCATCTTGGAATACATGCCCCATCATCTGTGGTTTTTAGATATTTTTACATGGAATTTTCACCAGGGTTGTTACAGAACCCTCCTCCTTGGGGGAACACCATCCTCGATGTTCAATGACACCTATAACCAACATGACTTCTGAAAACAAAACATATTGCCCATGGAGATTTATAACATAGCTCGTTGTAATATTTACAATTAAAGACCAGTTCAAAAGAATAACATCATGACAACATGAAAATATAACAACCATACCACATACTGGAGCTTTATAACACAGCTCATTACAGTATTTACAATAATCACATATACATGTATGCACATTTTCTAAAGTACAAAATAAAAGGATATTATGCATGTATCAATCAACAAAGGAATCCAAAGGCTCACACCTCCACCCTCAACAGTAGTACCAGCATTCACCTCCTTCCCAGGAAGTCCAGAATCCCCTACAAAGTCAAATCTATATCGAATGTCCAATGTTATAATCGTGCGCCACTTATCCTCTCAGTGAACAGTTACTAGCTCATTGTTCCAAGGCACACTCCCAATGTGCATTTGATTCCATCTAGGAATGTCAATGACCAAAACAAATCCATCCATGACCTTCCCTTGTCTACTACGCAGTCCCTTGGGAATCGGGTCACCCCTTCCGTGCAGTCACTCACCTTCCAAGTTTCGATGGCACCCCCATCCAGGGTAGTCCTTCCCTTGGCAAGGCTTCCTCACATCGAAAGGTCAAACAACCAAGGCATATCCCAGTCTTAAAACCATCATACTGGTCATAACATGCTCATGGAAATTGATGGACATTATTAGGTACCAGTGGCCCACAGTGGCCCTGCTCCTAAAGTGTTTAATCAACATAATGTTGCATGTTCCAATTTCTTTTGATGTTGCTTCCAATTCTCGATGTCGATTTCAATCACCTACCAAGCATTTCATGCATTCTTATACCAAGCACAAAACTTCCATTAGATTCAAAATAAATTGAAATAAACTCACATCATACCTCATTGGTAGCTCGTCAATAAGGTACATTTGCAATCATGTTCGCTTCCTGTCACAACAAGTCAACTATCATATTTGACCAAATCAAGACATAGAAAGATATTACATCAGGTTAGCTCCAAACATAACCATAAAAATCATAAATCACATGTAACAATCATAAATTAAAATCATAGATCACATGTAATCATCATAAACCAGAATCATAAAGCACATATAATCATTATATACCATAATCATAAATCACATGCATAATAAAACTGAAATAATATACTAATACTTATCATTTAATCAATCCTTACTTTTTCCTTTGTCTTTATTCCATACCCACTTCAGATCAGTTGCTACACCCAACAAACACCCAATGCCTTCTCCTCAACCGTGTGCATAGACACATATTGTGCATCACACACATACAACTACACAGCATACCACACCATGTAATACATGCACCTACACCTAACATACAACACATACACCTACACCTAGTGTACGACACAACACACTATATACACCTACATCCAGTGTATAACAAAATACATGCACCTACACCTAATGTACAACATAACACAAATATGTGTCTAGAGTGCAACACAATGAATGCATATGTCACGATATCATGAATACACAATGCACATACATAGTATCACATGCCCACAACACAGCACGTATGACATGCACTCAATCCCACATGTACACCAGTACCACATGTACCAAGCACCACCAACACAATGTGTTCACAACATCACAAGTACATGGTACCACCTACACAAAGTGTACACAACGTCATATGTACACTACACCATTGTACAATGTGTACACAATACAACCTGTACACAGTACCACACGCATGATATGTACGTGACACTCCATGTACACAACTCCACATGCATGACATGTACATAGCACCACCTACACATAGCACCACTTGTACACTGCACCATTGTACAACTTGCACGCAATACTACATGTACACCGTGCCACACGCATGATGTGTATGCAACACCATATGTACATAGCATCACATGCATGACATGTACACTGCACCACATGCTCATAGCACTCTATGTACAACATGTACATGGCATCACGTGCTCACAACACCACGTGTAAAATCATGCACACAGCGCCATATGTACATAACACTATATGTACAACATGCACGCAACATCATATGTACATAGCATTGCATATCCAACATGTACATAGCATCATCCGTACGCATCAATGCATATCCAACACGCACATAGCACCATATGCACACATGTTGTATATACATGATGTAGATGGTACAATATGTATACAACACCCCATATCCAATATTCGCACAACCCTATTTGTACCATCTTATACATAACATTGCATGAATAACATGTACACATTCTATGTATACACGACACCACATGTGCACACATCATAGAGGAAACATGTACAACATATACAATGTATGCACAACAATAGTAACACACACCCAAAACCACACTGTCCTTACCAAGAAACCTTTCTTCTAGTATCTTATACATGCTTATCCCACCATGTTGTAGACCGAACTGCTTTCACTTTGCTAACGTATCCCTCGGTATAACTTGTCCATATCATACACATAGTATAATAACATAATATCAACTCATAACCACATGATACTGTCCTCATATATTTTTCATGACTACTCTTCCCACTTAGTTCCTTATTGCCAGGAACTCATCATGCCATTCACCTATATAGGCAATCATTCCTCCACAAGAATGGTCCTTGAAACCTTGTGAAATAGTGTCATAGATACATACATACATATATAATCACTAGCATAAAACAATCATCATCTTATTAGACAATGACAGATATACACACATACATGTATACATATATAAACATCTACATAATCATGATCATAACATAATTTTACCAGATAACATAAGGTCTAGGTTAAGAGAACTTCCTTTATTCGTTCATAACATTGAGAATAATCATTCCCAACATAGCCAAGGCATCTGACACATCAGATCCATTTACTTTACCTTTCCTAGTTACCTTTCACATGTATGTACTGCCATCATTTGTTTACCACAATGGACCCAACTAGTCCAACCGGATGTCATAGTATTACCTTATGTTGCACTTACACATGCACTGATCTTCATCTGTGTCTTACATCACCTATTGAGTACCATAACTCTCCTCAAGCTCCATTAACTTTCCTCTTTGCCCAAAGAATTCCCAAGGCTCAAAACATAAAAGGAAACATAAGAAGAAAACCATGAAAACTAATAACAACACGACTCCACAACAAAGTGGCATGATCATGCATTAGACATAAAAAAAAAAAAACTATAAATCAAGCGCAAGCAAATAACAAAATACTAGAATCACAAGACTAAAATAAACACCATGAATCAATCCCCATGGTTCCTAAGGAAAGATCAACCTGATTCTTCTTTAAGATTTCATGGCAACCTCTCTTGCTATGCCACTCCCTACATCATGTTGTCATTAAAACATAACTGTTAGTGCATAAATAAATAAATAAAATACACTAGTTACCTCATCTTGTTGTGCCAATCATGCTGCCTTGCAACTAACAACATCCATGCCATCTCTCAAGGGACTCCAATCCTCTGACAGATCCACATGTAACTGAAGACTAGCTAATATACATGTCAAGTACATTTTCATGAATCTAGCACATGTCCACATAATTTCAAACAAAATCATGGTTAAAAAGATTCCATGTATGTAAAGCACCCATTTGTTTGGAATTAGGGATTCCAAACATAGCCAAATAAATTCTTGTCCAACTTCTTCCTTTTACCTTTTTACTTTGTTGCAACTAAGTCTTACTATATACTGTCACATCACCCGACTGTTAGTGATATAAGCACATCAACTACTACCTTGTCAGGCTAATACCAACATGTTACCCTGCAACTGCTCACACATGTCAACCACATGTTCCAAATATCAAGACAATCATATCTATCAATTTGAAATCAACTTTTACAAACAATCAAGTCATAATCCATAGTCAACTCATAGTCATTAGACATAATGCTACAACTATCACCTACTACACTCAAGTACATATCAACTGTATCAACACATATGTGTTAGTAAAATCATCTTAAAACAAGATCATTAGAACACATACTCGTATTGTGCAACTCATCGAACATTCAACCAACTTGCAACATACCATGTTAAATAAATCAGTTAGATGACATAATCAACAATGAAGTACCCAGCCCCAGATGCAGGTGGCAATTAAGGCGATTATGGTGATGAGACGGGGAGACAGCGGGGGAGGCGCCCACATGGCCCTCTGCAACCATCCCAAGACCAACATGAACGATATTCATGGCACCTTGCAGGCGGCATTTAATGCCTACTCTAGCCAAGGCAAAGCCATTACCTGCATAACCATGGAGCCGGAGAACATTCCAATCATTATGCCCCTGTTTCACTTTGCTTGCCCTCCGCAGGCGGGAGAGCCGACTGAGCGAACCAGCACTGGGCGCAGATTTTGGATTGTGTGTTGTCTGGACTTGGGTAATGGCTTCCACCATTCCCATACAAACCTTTGTAATTCAGTTTTTGTCCCTCAGCACTCTGTAACCTCTGCTCAAAATTCTTCTATCAATTCTTCTTCTCCCCCCCTGACTCTTCAACTACTCCTATCTCCACCATGGTCTACCACCGTATGTGCAGCCGATGCGGTGGCACGCATGGTGGAAGCTCTCGCTCCCCTGCTTTGCATAGCCATAATTTGGCTTCCTCTGCCTTGTTAGCTGAAAATGCCCGCCAGTATAGTATTGCAGGTCAGTATTCGAATACCAAAAGTGGTAGAGGTAGAGCCTGCCTCCACTGCTCAAGACGCGACGAGGCGGCAGTACGCACTGCTACCTTTCCTCTGCCTTTGCATCAAGTCCCTCACACGATGCAATTCTAGTTCCGAAGCTCTCTGAATTGCCCGGTTATTGTTGCCACCGTCTCCATCTCCATTTCTGAAGAGCTTGAGCAGCAAATTCCCATGACTATTTCCATGGAGGAGACGAACAGAGCGGGCCCAAGCCGGAATGGAGACAACAATGACGAGCTGGATGGTAATGGAGGTCAGAATAGAAGACATGGGAAAGCCATTGCTGGCAGCTCGCATGATGATTTAGGCATTCCAAGTGACACGCGGGCCGTGGAAATTCGTCTAGAGAACATGTCGCACTCGCAGGTTGAGGCTAGAAGCAGGGAGGGAGGACATCTGGAAGTGGGATGTGGCGAGGCAGACAACTCGAATGACTAGGCATGTCCTATCTTGGAGGAACCTACTCTAGATGACCTTTTGATGCGTGTCACATCTAACAGGTGGCATTTCATTTAGTTCTGGGTCTAGTTTGTCTTGCTTATGTGTCCTCAGGGTAATCTGCTGGTTGGTTGGTCCAGTCAGGACAAACTGTTGTTTTTCTGGGTGGTTTTGTTGTTGATTTTGATAGGTTGGTCTTATCAGGAAACCTGTGGGTTAAATCTAGTTGTATTTTGGACATTTTTACTTTTGGACTGGTTTCCCCTTTATAGGGGCAGTCTCAGACAGTTTTCATGGTTGCGTGCTGATTAAAGCTGAGACCATTTACGGCCTAGATACTCTGTAACTTTTTTGTATTATATCAATAGATTAACCTTACTTAGAAAAAAAACAATGAAGTACCCATTATACTACATAAGCAAACTCATACCTTAATGTATTTCAGGGGAGACAATATTGTTTGTACAATCAATCTAGGTTAACATGACACAACTTTACAACATATCAACTCAACCATAAATAACGTCAGGATATCCATAATAGTCACAAGCTAACATGTTCACATCATAAGCTCCTACACAATTATCATTCACACATATGCAAATTCAATCTAGATTAGTACATCACTATATCACAAATATGTTGGCTCATACCTAAATATCATAACCATAACCATCTGCATAGGTTAAACCAGGAAATGAACATTACGATCATGTATATGACTAATCCAAATTACAACATCAAGATCTCAATGAAATAACCATAATCATCAACTTAATAGCATATAACAACAATAAGTTATATATCATGCCCATAAACAACATATAACCTAATCATCAAGTTATATGTCATATAAAACAACAAGTTACCCTACAACATACTCATCAACAACATATGGCATAATCATTAGGTTATCTAATATAAAAAAACAATAGTAATGCATACAACTACATGTTACTATCATTCTTGACTATCCAACACTTGTGCATATAACTACACTAATCAACCAACATCTATCATGAATGTAACCATAACATCAAAAGACATGTACATAAACCTAAAGCATATAAAAATATGTAGCTTACATACCTACATGTCAAACATACAATACTTGTATGACGATCTTCTCTTACCCCAAAGTCCAATGTTGCAACCTCATTATGATGATTTGTATTTCCTTCTTTATCTCAACCAACACATTAGCATCATAACAACCAATAGCATCATGATGAGCTAAATTTCATACAATGACTTCACAAGGCATGTTCGACCTACTATATATGCATAATCATAACCAATACCATACATGCATAGCAACCACATATACACACATAAAAAATGAGTACCAAACCATATACACATCATTCTAGCTAGATTCTAGTCATCAATGCATGACCATATCAACTACACAAACCATGACCTCATGCATGAAAAAACCATTACTCCATTATACACATTGCCACATGCAACCAACAGTATGCATAAGCAATGCCAAATCAACTATACCTATGCATAAACGCATGTAGTCGAACATAAGTGATCAAATCTTGTAATCAACCTACAACACTGATACATGTAATCCAAAATATTCAATAATTTAACCTAACATACAAGGATGTAAGTAGGCGACATGAATTCAGCATGTAAGCGACATATAATCCATACGCAACCAGTCACATACTCATGACCAATACATTTCATGAAATCAACATCAAATTATCCATAACAACCATACCACAACCATAATCAATCATCAAGCCAATGCAAAAAGTATATAAGTGTAAGAGACACACATGCAACTGACAGGCATGCATGACCAACACACATTCAACCCATTTAGTCTGAGAGTTGAACTTGGCTCTAATACCACTTTGTAACACCCCCCTCCCACATCTACCCAAGCAACCATGTGAACCGGGGTAAACATGAAATGAGAGGCTACTATGATTAGATTTGACCTCCTATGTGACCTTAAGGAAGTGGAATAGATAAAACATCACACACAATCATTCAACATCATCCACGGAACCTTCAAGAGACAACTCAACCACTCAAATAGCCTATCCTTGGGTCCTACTGTTGTTTGAGAAAATTAGGGAAGGGTAACACTCCCGAGACACTATCCATGTGTGTTAGTATCTAGACTAACACTCCCCAAACACTGGCAAGGCACCTTCTTAATGCTCCGTAGACACTTCCCAGATGAGTTAGTCTCTAAACTAACGCTCTGTTTTGTTAGCATTCCAGATTTGAGCCACCTTTTTCGGCGTAGAGCTCGAGACACTTCCTAAAATGGAATGATCACTTAAAATTGGTAAGAATACAAGGAAACAAGGATGCAAAAGAAATAAGATGAACAAGACCACAACCAGACCCCTACTAGCCATGACAGGCATTTCATCAAACATATTATGAACATGTAACCTACAAGTGTAAACAACATAATTAAGTGTAGGGATATCATACTTATCTGAGAATAACCATGAACCATTAGTTCCTCATGTATTTTTCTGCCTTATCACTTATTAAATCATAGATCCAATATCCATTCAAATACAAGTAAAAATGTGTTGAAAGCCAAACATATTTGCTACATAAAATGTAAATATAACGAGCATAATAGGAACATAAATATTGTAGTATACCTAAGGGGGATAGTATGGGGTACAAAGGGAGGTACCCAAGGGAATAGCGTAATAATGTGATGGGCCATAGTTAATAAATAAAGTGGTTAACCTGCATCATGTAAGGGACCACAGGTAGTTAGGAATAATGTGATAAGCCCATTGTATTAGATACATGGTATTGAAAGACCCATGGTAATGACCCAGGGTATTGTATGTATGAAGCCTATATAGAGGCTAGAGACTCCCCATGGAGATATGTGAAGGATTATTATATTGGCAAGCATATGGCTTGTGGAGTGTTCTCCTTCCTTAAGGAGTGATTGTATGGTGCTACCCTACCTCAAGGGTTTTCATATTAATAAAGATCTGAATTCTATATATTTCTCTCTTGTTATTTATGGGCATATTTATATTCTCATATTGCAGGTCATATCTATTACAAATACAATGGACATATCAGCCATCAAAATCCATATATACATCAATACATTTACACATGAAAAACAAGGGAATGAATTTCTCATTAATAAATGCAATGAACTAACCAGTGATGGGACTACCGTGTTCCACCCGACCATAGATTGGTTGAGCCAAGTCTTTCTTCAGCCAATCACCCCCATGCCATATTCCAAGCATGAATGTGGGACTCATAGAAAAAATCAAAAAACATCAATCAATGTGCATGCCACTAGAGTTCTCCGCCTACACCATGAGGAATTTGAGTGCCTCCTAGTCTCTTGGGCTTTATCGTGCATCCATAGTCTGATCCAAGGATCACTAGGCCCTCCACCAAGACACACTCTCTAGGCTTTACTGTGCATTCCATCCTAGAATCACTAGGCCCAAAAGAGAGAAAATCCACCTCTTGGCTTTACCGCATATCCCGTCATTCATCAGCAGGGATTCCTAGGCTCACCAAGGCACACAATCTAGCTTTACCACAACCCACAGTCCAGTTCATGGGTTACTAGTCTAGTGGCTCCTTGCTTCCTCTGTCTGGTTTAGGGACCACTACCACCATGTGTTTGTCAATTTGTAGATCCACCCCACTCATCTTCGAATCCAATCTGGCCATCCCACACAAAGCGCATGAGACAACCCATCTCACCAAAGCCATCAGGAAATGGCAAGGCTAGGCTGAAAATATTATCACACCCAGCAAAACCCATGCCATGGTAGAAAAGAAACACATGCAATCCCATGCTTGCCATATCTAGCAAGGAAAATACACATGCAAGTTGATACTTGCAATGAAGCTTGTTGTAGTTGCTTGATATTGCCTTTCCCTGCTTGATCTTTGCTTCCTCTTTCCTTCTTTGCCTTTCTGGCTCCAATCCCAAAGTGCTCCAAGAAAACTCTAAGTGTCCAAGAGTTTTTATGTGTAAATTTTTAATTAATTGATTTTTAAAAATATTTTATTAAAAAATAGTTTATGTTAATAAATACAAATTAAAAGTTAAAATGATTTTATTTTATTTTGCATTAATTAATTAAAACAATATATATTATAAAATTAATACTTGCAAGGGATCATTATAGCTTTTGGAAAAAAATTATTAATTTTATGGCTTTGAATAATAAATTCAAAGCCTTCCTGGTATTCCAAGGATTTTACTTGGAATAATAGAATGTACTTGGAATCAAGTGATTCTCCATCATCACTTCTTAGGTTTTATATCCCCTCTTTACTTGGATTAAAAGGAAAGTTTTAGAGAGTTCATGATCTAAGACAAAATTTCAACATTATATCTTAATATCAAGTCTTACATTATCTCAACAAAATGGCAGATTAAACCACTAATAAAGGAGCATTCCTAGATGTAGGAGATCTAAGTATAAAAGTTGGGTCAAGTGGTATCAATCCCCATATCCTTCCTGTGAAGTTATTGCATATATAAATGATGTTGAGGGCATTGTAAAAGTGGAAATGTATAGATGGAGGTTAGTATAAGGCTTTATTGTCACCCTCCTTGCCTCTTATTCCATGCACATGATTGGGATTAACAATTAAGATATGGCATAGTTTGTGGGGGGCTCTAAATCCATTTGGGAACTTTTGGCATCAATGGCATATTTTGACCTTGCTCTAAACTCTTTTGTGAAACCATAGGTTTGAGGGCTTCTTCCTCTTAACTTGCAGGAATGGCTTGTGATTCAAATGAACAAATCTATGGCTTGGGGAAGACTACCATCCGATCATAGTTATGTCTCATTGAAAAAACAAACATTGTGTTATAACTATGGTTCAATGCAAAAATAAAGATTTTGTTATGTACAAGTTGGTGGACCTTCAACATTAATGAGATTTTTTTAGAGAGGTGTGGAAAATACATAATAAAGAGAAAACTATGTGGTTTTAAAATAAAATGATTGACACTAGAGGTGGGAATAAAACTTTCTACTAGCAACAGAATAGAAGGCAAGGTGTATAAAAGAGATTGGGTTGTAAATTTAACATTTGTGAGATATGGAGAAATAGTGGCAGGATTTTATGGTAAAAAGAAATGAGAAATCAAGTATTGAAGGAAAAATGACACTCAATGGAAGTAAGGGTTGAAGTCATTGTACATTGTCAAAATCTGGTCAAGAAGTAATAGCTACATTACTCTACCCCTATAGCCAAGTCTCTATATGGATATGCAGTGGTAAAGGATCATAAGGTTTTGAAAGAAACAACAAAATAATAAATCCCATAACTCATCCATAACAAAGGAGCAGAGGAATCAAATTGAACCCTTCATAAACTAATATTTGAAACTCTTTAGATAAATTATCATATTGCAATTTTTTACTTATATTAAGATAGTTTGTTTAATGTTATATATATATATATTTAAAATTATAATTTGAATCAAATTAATTTAACATTTGTTAAAATCCAATTTTAAAATTTTGATAATAGGCAAAAACTTACCTCTTTTCATTTCATGTTATAATGTTGATCAACTAATACACAGTTATGGCTAATACAACATAATTATATTTCATATTACAATGGTGATCAATTAACACATAATGATTGTTAATAAAAACATATATATATTCAAAAATATAATTAAATATCCCTGATGGGGGTGTACAACTAGAGCATGCGAGGTTGGTGGGATAGACGTCAACGTAGCATCTATTACAATTTTAAGTGGCAATGGACAGAGCGATTTAATGTGCATTCATTAATCTGTTTGCCATGTTGGGTTTTAAATCTTGGTTATGGTTGATAGTTGATCTATTGTGTATGTATTTGGTGAATGGAGGCGAATTTTTTACCTCGTCCTCTATCTCCTATAGCTCTTTGTGCACAAGCTAGAGGATATTCTCTATTGTAGTTTCTTTGAATTTTCGATCTAATATTACAGAGGATTTTTGCTTGGGTTTGGATGGAAAAAGTCTTTGTGAGGGTTTTTTTTGTTTGTCTCTTTTAGTTGGATTCTTTATTCTATCTCTAGTTGTCCTTTATGCACTTTCGAGTCACTATTTTCTGATTTTTCCTTGTAGAATTTATATACATGATTTATAGCAAATTTGTCTTGGATTTTGATGGTCCAAGGGTCATTGCAGCTTTCATTGTCTAAATACTTTCACAAACTTCTTTTATGGGTGAATTTTACGTCTAAATCACTTGTGTCCCTCCTTAATTTCCACTTTCTGAGTTAGCTAAGTAGGCAATTTGGGTTCCAATTTCTCAAGATTTGGTTTTTCAATTATTGGTTTAGTTGGGGATAAGTGTGGAATCACTCAAATTCCTTTATATTTATATCATTCTCTTGTTTTCTAATATTTTTTTAAAGTCTGAATTATTGTTCTAGGGTCCTCCTATTATGGGACATGGTTATGCTCCTATTTATGTTGCATATATATAGTGGAGTTGTTGGGATTTGTATTGGATGTGCAGTGAATTTCATAATCTGTTGGGTTTGGGTCTTGTGGAATGTTTTTATGCAGATAAAATTATTGTCTATAGGTCAGGACTTTAGGGTATTCCTTTATGTCCTTCAATGTCCTTCTTAGTTCATGGTATCTCTTGTAGTTTTCCTCATTGTCTTTCAATAGCTCTGTTTATGGCCCATCAGTAGTGGATGGCCAGTCAATGAGGAGGTGGAGGAAATGTGGGGAAGAAAAGGTTTTGTCTTGTTTCTTATGACTTTTTTGCCTCTACCTTCGATTTTGTACCTTTGGAAGTTTGTAAAGAAATTTTGGACCTCGAAAATGTGGAGGTTGGGGATTGTCCTTATGGTTCGGACTCTGAGTTAGCTAGTTCAAAGGTGAAGTGGCTTCCAAATATTGGGCATTTTCATAAGAGAAGGTTTCATTTCTTAATATCATTGGCATTAAATCAACGCATAACCACATTCCTTCATCTTTTGTTCAAAGTTAAACAAGTTGATAATTATAACATATTCTTGCCTCTACAAGACATAAGGATAACGGTTCGCAATATTCGGTTTTGTTTAAGCAATGTGGATTTGCTTCTAACACGACTAGTCCTTCTTGGTTTCTAATTCAGGCTTGTGTGACCTCATGATCCTTCTGCTAACAGTGGGCACACTTCGGCGTTTTTCTCGTCTAATAATGAATCGTATGGCAATGATAAGTGAGGTCAAATATCTCTATGTTTATTTGTTGTTGAACTTGTATTTGGTTACATTTTTTCTTTGGCTTTATTTCTGGTAATGTATCTGGAGGTTGTCGATTTGTTTTGTGTCTTTTCTGGACTAGGTATTATGGTTTTCGTATGGTGGGGGTTGAAATCACATATATAGTCTCTTTGCAATCCTTCTTTCTTTAATTGCGGCGTCAATGGAATTCTATGAAATTTGTTTCTTTATCTTTCTATTGTAAATCTTACAAGATGTTGTAGGGTAATGGATATTTTTGTCTCTATAGAATTGTAAGATTCGTTATGATGGAAAATGGTAGTTTGGTATTTCTAAGGGAAATAGAGGGACTTATGCTATATATTTTTTGTATCTCCTAAGGAAAAAATTGATATTGGCTATAACTTTTGGGTAGTGATTATGTCTTTAGGTCAAGACTTCAAGTATCCCTTCTCGTCCTTCGGTGTCCTTAGGTCATGGTATCTCCTTTGGTTATCCTAATTGTCTTTCAATAGCTCTAATTATGGTCCCTCAGTAGTGGATGGCCAGTCGACGAGGAGGTGAAGGAAATGTGGTGTGAAAAGGTTGTGTCTTGTTTCTTATGAATTTGTTACCTCCACCTTCGATTATTTACCTTTGGAAGTTCGTAAAGAAATTTTGGACCTAGAAAATGTGGATGATGGGGTTCGTCCTTATGGTTTGGACTCTTATTCGGTTGGTTCAAAGGTGAAGTGGCTTCCAAATATTAGTCATTTTCATAAGAGAATGTTGCATTTATTAAGCTCATTGGCATTAAATCGGGCAGATAACCACATTCCCTTGTATTTTGTTCAAAGACAAACAAGTTAAAAATTATAATGAATTATCATCTCTGGAAGACATAAGCAGAATGGTTTGCAATATTCATTTATGTTTGAACAATATGGATTCATGTCTGGCACAAGTAGAGTCCTTCTTGGTTTCTGATTCAGGCTTGGGTGACCTCATTTATCCTCCTACTAATAGTGGGCACACTTTGGTCTTGTTCTCATCTGATAATGAATCATATGGAAATGATAAGTGAGGTCAAATATCTTTATGTTTTTTCATTTGGTTACATTTTTCTTTGGCTTTATGTTTTTTCATTGCCTTTGGTTACATTTTTCTTTGGCTTTATTTTTGGTGATGTATTTGGAGGTTGTCAATTTATTTTGTCTTTTCGGGACCTAGTATTATGGTTTTTGTATGGTGGGGGTTGTAATCACATATACATTCTCTTTGAAATACTTCTTTCTTTAATTGCAACATTGGTGGTATTCTGAGAAAGTTGTTGTTCTATTGTTATGTTGTGAAGCTTGTAAGATGTTGTTGGATAATGGATCCTTTTCTCTCGGCGGAATTTTAAGATTGGTTATGATGGTGAATGGTAATTTCGTATTTCTTAGGAAATAGAAGAACTTATGTTGTATATTACTTTCATCTCCTAAGGAAAAAATTTCTATTGGTTACATCTTTTGGATAGTGATTATGTCTTTGTCTCATGTTGTAAACATTCTAGGTTGGTCATTCTTTGGCCTATGCTTATGATGTACATCTTTTTTATAATCAAATACAAGGACATATATTTATAAAAGAAATATAATAATAAATAAATAAATCGATCATAAAATATATTTATTGTATATTTTTCAAAGTTATTTCATATATTTTGGCAACTCAAAACTGAATTCTTTTATGTGTTTACCTTTCCATTAATATCATTCCATTCAAAAACAATGAGACTATGAAGAAAAAATAATTATAGCCTTCTTCCTCTCATATATTGCAATACCATATTTTATCCTTTTTCATTACATATTATCATAATACCATTTTAAAGCTCTATATCATGGAATATAGTTTAGTTGTGTGCTCCCTAGCTCTAAGTTGTCATCGGTACAATAAAGGCACCTCAAATCATTTGTATCCTCCCTTTTTTAATTTATTAACCTCTTAACCTCATGAACATCTACATGCCAACTAATTCATGTTAACCATACTTTATTTTAATGTTATTTCAGATATTACATGCGAACATTAAAATGGTAGATTGTATATAGTCCTTTACAATTTTTTAGTTTGATCTTCTTCTATTGAAAATATTATTTATATATATTGGAATACAAGTGATTTATTTTTTTAATATAAATGTTTCTAAATCAATAGAGATAGTGTTCTTGGAATGTTCATTGTAATGTACCTCAAAATCTATACTAAAAAAAATCATTTGTTGAGTTAATGCTCACTTCATGTGATTCCCACCATAGTGATATGCATTTATATGATACTAGACTAACCATATTATTAATTGTCTTTTATTCTCTCTAGTTTTATATCATGTAATGTTTCCATATTGGTCAATATACACTCATGGTTTATAGATGTTTCCTTGCACTTCCATTTTCAAATCCCTTAAGAAACTTACACTTATAGAAGGTGATTTGATGTAGGAGCATCTGACCACCCTTAATCAAAAGTCAAAGTCAAAGCTGAGAATGGGGAGAACGTGGACAACCATTGTAAAGGAGGAAAATTTTATTAAAACAGAGCTGATTTAATGTAATTATCTACCATCTATGTGGGTAGAGAGATTTAGGGGATTTGATTGTGCAATTGTGGGAGGAGATCGTGGATCTTAGATGATCCACAACTTTGTATTTTTCTCTATAAAGAGTCTCTGTTGTGTGACAAAGAAATAAAGAGTGAGATAGATAAAAAGGTAGAGAGTGAGGATACAATGTAGTCGAGAGAGTGATTTGTGACTAAGACTGAGATGACTTAGACTATAATTTAGTCCGGTATAATATAAATATGTGTGTTATGTGGAATCTTCTGCATCTGTGTGTTGTTTCGTAAATAATCTGAAAATTCTATGTTGCAAGTTTGATTGACCATCAATCACTGTAAGGATCGATGGTGATCCAAGGTTAAGTAAGTTATTGTTTTGTGGTGTGTCATGAGAATAGAGGCGGCAGAGCGAACTATGTTTTAAAATAGATTCCATTGACAAATGATCAAACATAGAGAACAATTGTCGGATCGTACAGATCGATGGACAGTAATGGTGGAAGGTGAGGAATCACCAGAAGTTGATCTGGATGATCAAATCAATAGATCCGTTAGATCGACAGTTATCACGTGGGTAAAATGCATGAGCATTAATGCTCGAGAAAAGTAGTTTCATAATAGGAAATGGTTTATCACGCAGGCTCTAAGAGGTAAGTGGTAATTCAGAGTGGTCACCCAATTCCATTTATCAGTCGACACGTAGCACACCACAGGAGAGAGGAAACTACTTTATCGAGTGGGTAATCCTCATGCAAGTTGCTCATGCGATATGGCTATTAACCGTTGGATCAGAGATAGTTGATTGAATGGTGGAGATCGAGCAGACTGTTTGGTGATCAGGCTAGGTGTAAACCATCGGATTGGGTAGCAGATTAATTACGAAGATTGAAGATGATAAGGCTTGGGAAAGAGCGGACCCGACGAATTATGATGGGGAGTTTGATTTCTTTTGAAGTCCGGTCTTCAGCGTCCAGAGTGGGACCGATGTTCATTGTCAGGCTTCCATGCATTTCCGTTGTTTTTTTGTTTCCGAGTTTAATGTGAAGCTCACCTATTAAAACACTTCCAACATAAACGTGAGCCCATAACCTACAAGTCCATGAATAATTTTGTAAAGATATAACTTTGCTGCGTAAAGCGTTTAAACTATCATCAAAGTGGTATCAGAGTAGGGAAAATATTTCCTGTAAGAAGGAGTTACGAACAAAAGGAGGAGATACAGTTATGTTGAAGACTGGTGAGTTTGTGGTCTTTACATTGTTGTGCAGAGAGCGGCAGTGGAAGGTGAGAAAAATTGCAGTAGCCTAGAGCATGAAATGCTCAAATGGTTCCAAAGAGGAGAGAACCAGAGAGATGCTGAAAGACTAAGCTCAGAGGAGAAAGCTTGGTGAGGTATCATGTAGTAGAGAAGACTGTTACAGCAAAGGTTTTGTTGTAGCTCACAGAAAGATCCTGAAGGAAGTTCCACTAAGGAAGTGGGTAGAATTGCTAAGGGATGAAGGAAAAGCATATGACCAAGAGGTCATAAATTTTTGTACCTTAGGAGTCTGATGCAGGAGCATCTAAGCACCCTTAATCAAAAGTCAAAGTCAAAGCTGAGAATGGGGAGAACGTGCACAACCATTGTAAATGGGCAAAATTCTGTTAAAACAAAGTTGATTTAATGTAATTATCTGCCATGTATGTGTGTAGAGAGATTTAGGGGATTTGATTGAGCGATTGTGGGAGGAGATTGTGGATCTTAGATGATCCACAACTTTGTAATTTTCTCTATAAAGAGTCTGTGTTGTGTGACAGAGAAACAGAGAGTGATATAGAGTGAGATCGATAAAAAGGTAGAGAGTGAGGATACAATGTAGTCGAGAGAGTGATTTGTGACTAAGGCTCAAATGCCTTAGATTGTAATTTAGTCTGGTGTAATATAAATATGTGTGTTATGTGGAATCTTGTGTGTTTATGTGTTGTTTCATAAATAGTCTAAATATTTTTTGTTGCAGGTTTGATTGACCATCGATCACTGTAAGGATCGATAGCGATCCAAGTTTAAGCAAGTTATTGTTGTATGGTGTGTCGTGAGAATAGAGGTGGCAGAGCGGAACTGTGTTTTAAAACATATTCTGTTAATAAACAATCAAACGCAGAGAAGAACCGTTAGATCGTACAGATTGACGGACTAATGGCGGAAGGTGAGGAAGCGTTGGAAGTTGATCTGGATCATTAGATCAATAGATCCGTTAGATCGACGGTTATCGCATGTGTAAAATGCATGAGCATTAATGTGCAAGAAAAGTAGTTTCATAATAGGAAATGGTTTATCATGTGGGCTCTAAGTGGTAAGTGGTAATTCAGGGTGGTCACCTAATTCCATTTATCAGTTGACACATAGCATGCTGCAAGAGAGAGGAAATTGCTTTATCGGGCAAGTAATCCTTGTGCAAGTGGCTCATGCAATATGGCTATTAACCATTGGATCAAAGATAGTTGATTGAATAGTGGAGATCGCGCAGACTGTTTGATGATCAGGCTCAGTGTAAACCATTGGATTGGGTAGCAGATTAATGACGTATATTGAAGTCGATAAGGCTTGGGAAAGAGTGGACCCCACCAATTATGATTGGGAGTTTGATTTCTTTTGAAGTCTGGTCTTCAGTGTCCAGAGTGGGATCGGCGTTCATTGTTGAGTTTCCATGCATTTATGCTATTTGTTAATTTCCAGGTTTTAGGGGAAGTACGCCATTCAAATGCTTATGATTTGTATAGGTGGGCCATAACCCATAGGTTCACGTAAGGATATTATGAAATGAAAGGGAAATTTCCTCACCGTAGTTTTCCTTTTCATCATGATTTCATGATGTCGATTCATCCAATAATGGTAGATGGTTTTTATGTTGGTTGACATAACATAAGTGAGTGATATATATTAGGAGCCCCTAGCCTCCTTATTTTATACCATGGGATTCATTGGTACACTTTCCCCTCCATTTTACTCCTTTGTATTAAATCATAAGATTAAACCTTAGTGTTTAATTATGATATTAAAAGTGGTACGCTTGGACCCCATGATGGTTTGTGATCCCACCACGTGGTCTCTTATGTGTTGTTACACCTCACTTCCATCACATGGGTTGAAGTTTAGATGGTTGAGATCACATGAGGTGATTCAACAATGTAAGGGAATTAGGGCAGCATATGGTTAGGGTAGACTACCCTTGCTCTATCTCATTTCTCAGTTTTGATTTGGTTGTCGGCATTTTGAGGAGATTTTTCCTATCTATCTTGGATCCCCTTACTCTATGTGCTATTGATTCCATACCATTACCCTTACAATTTTCTTATTCATAGAGAATAGCTTTAACATTGTCTAGAGCAGAGTTAATTGGCAATTCATGAACTCAGTGAGTTTTGTTTTTGTGTTTTCTCTCGTTGTTTCCAAAGGTTTTATCATGGCACTAACGATTTTTTTTTAAGTGTGTAGGTTCTCATACATTTCCTTCTATGTTTCCTCTGGGGGTTCAGAACCTAGAACTGCTCACCCTTTGTTTCCCTTCTCCTAAGAATAATATGGTTCCACAATGCATTAACCCATTTTGATTTTAGTCTTTTTCCCTATGATGGCTAAACTGGATTGGGTGTTGGGCAAAAATAGTCTTTTGTCCTACTTTGTCTTTAAAACTCATATCTCTCCTAGATAAGTGTGATTTTTGGTTTACTTAACTTCCTAGACTTATTGAACATTATTGATTTCATTTTTGTAGAATTCAAGGTTACTAATACCATTCTCTTTTGGGTTCCTTTTATTTAATTTTTGGACATAGGAACACATTGGCTAAGAGGGTTAGTCACTCCTTCTCATGTGGTCATGCAATTAATCCCCCTCTTCAGTTCCTTTTATTATTAGTCTTCTTATCTCACTTAGAGTTATACCTATGCTAGGGTTTCATCTATAACTATTGTTCATAGTTTTAATTTGGTTAACAAGGGTTCATTTTAGAGCCTTATTCTCAGTTTTCCACCTTAACAGTTTCGCTCTACAAGATTATTTTCCTAAGGTTTATCTTAGGTTTAACCCCTTTTTACCAGAAAGCCTTCCTTTAAGTTATTCCCCTTATTCTCGGGGACCCCCAGTACCCTTGGTTCCTTTTCATTATTATGGATTCATTGTAGTCATAGAAGTAATCCTTGACTTATGTTGATAGTGAATATCCTTTATTGAATTAGAAATGTTCTAACCATAATCCTTCATTTTTAGGTTTGGCAATGTCATGACCCCCAAGGACTTCACAACATTTAACACTCTTCACCACTTCTTTGGTTTATTTATGGGGTTTATTCTAGAAGTGTAATGTCATCCTTCTAACTTACCATTATTTCTTTGAGTGTTATGAGTTCGCTCTACAGTACCCTTACCATGTGTTCTCAATTTTAACTCACTCCTACCTCCAGCTACTTTCCACATAGATAAATTCTCCTACACTCTTTGCAGGGTCCCTCCAAACCAAAACTAGAGTCACATCTTCTATTATTACGTAATTTGCTCACCTCAGTTGTGATCTCAAGATTGCCTAAAGAGACTATCTCTATGCTGTGGTAATTTTGTGTGTGTGTGTATATCACTGTGGCAGAGTTTTGTGCTCATGACCATAACCATATTTTAATTCTTTTTTATGCATATTTTTCTTATGCATGTACAATGTATTGAATTTATTTTGTAGTGATCAGCACTATGGACATCCATATGTAAATGAACTGAAGTTAATACATATGTTGTATCTTTTATTCTTATCTATCGTGCACAAATATCATACTCACTTAGATTTGGTCATGTGTGTGTGCTAGTATTCTATTTGTACATATTTTCATAATTATTGGATTAAAAGGGAGATTTGTTACTTTTGACATGGCCATCACCTATACACACCTTATACACTTGTCTTGAATAATTTAGAGTAATTAGTACCTACTTTAAATCCCTATGAACGGTGTATTTATGGTTCCATACTTTGGTATGTAATGATTCTTTTATCAATTTACTTATGTTAATGCATTTCACCCTAGTAAGGGTCTTCTATGATATATATACAATTAAACTCTTAATGTATCCTCTAAATTTACATATATATATATATATTTCACCTTGTTTGGGTAGGATGTTTACATATGGACTCTTAATGCCCTTTTTATTTTTTTACACTAAATCTTTAGTATTTGATCGATCATGGTGTTCTAGGTTCCATTCATAATACTATTCTTAAGGTCTTAGAGATAGTAATTATCATATTAATTATATCCTTATGTTTTCTTTAATAGTATAGTTATTTCTTTATAGTTATAGAGATAGTAATAATCATATCACTTGTATCCTTATATTTCAACAATAATAGTATAGTTGTTGCTTTCCACATGTAAAGGTAGTAACTACCAAGTTACTTGTACCCCATATGTATCAATGGCAATAACACCTTACACATTGGTAGTGGCTTGGAACAATCAGCCTTTTGTTCCTACTCTCGCTCCAATAGTACTAATTGTTCATCCATGGTTACTTCATTTTGAAATGAACTAACACACCTGGTACCTTCTTTTGATAGTTACTCACAAACAGAGGTATAACTCCTATAAAGTTTCTATTGGGATTTGTTCATTTTAAATTATATTGCCATGCCTTTATGGTAAATGATTCTTATATATTTATTGAATCCATTGCACTTGTTTTACTTTCAGTGACATATAATATATAATATGGATTGCTAATTTGGCATGTATTAATTCATCTGGTTTTCTACCATCTTACAATATTTCCCTTAAACTACTTTCCCCAACCTTTATTAGTTATTGTTCATATTATGGGTTCATACAGAACCATAACCTAGGTTACTATGTATTCATGTGGAACCATAATATGGTTTACTATGTGTTCATGCAAAACCATAACATTGGTTACTATGTATTCATGTTGAACCATTACATGGATTACCAAGAACTCCCAAGCGGATCATAACAACTATTAATAAATATAGAGTTAACAATGTTATATAGTATTTTCTAATAGACTTTCCCATGAAGGACTTCTAGCGGTGTCTCATCCATAAGTATTCTGAACATGGGTAATTATAGAGATATTATGATTAGTATTATCCCATACCATTGTTAAAGGATGGCTAATATCTAGTTTCTTATTCCATGTTTCCTTTCCCTTTATTATAACAATCAAAAGTATTGATATAGCTAGGAACAATTATGGTCTGAACATTTGTCTACACTTTCTATATGCAAGCAAGCATGCATCAGTAGTATTTATCTTCCTATATAGTTTTTCTAAATACTCTATTTTCCTCTGACAACAACCATTCTATAATTAGTACTAACAAATAAAATATCAAAAATTTACCATGAGAAGTTACATAAGAAAAACATTCATTTCCAATATCTAAACCAATGCTCCATTTCAAAATAGATTCAATCATAATCTTTAATACAATATCAACTTATCTAACTGGAAATAATTCCTTAGAAAAACTAATGGAAAAGGCATGTTCCTCCCAACCAACAAGTCACACACCAACAACTCCCCTCGAGCTCAAACTTCTTGCCTCCTCTTCTCTATGAATTTTTTTTTAACATCCATCCCCTCATCTTTTTCTGTTAATAGTATTTAATGTTTTTTTCCCAGAAAATTTTCTCTTGCATCATCCTGCTTTTAAAGTATGCCTCCTTTTTGCTTTACCTGGGATTTTTTTTAAATATAGGAAAAATATTTTATTTTTCCTTCATAAGCATGTATTTCTCTCCAGGTGTGTTTATGCTTATCTTTTTACCCAACTTATGATTTCTCTCCAGCTAAGATTATCTTTCCACCTGACATAATATTTCTCTCCAATTATGTTGTTTCCTCATGGAAATCTTTCTCCCAAGAATTTTGGGAGAATTTAGGAAGGTCCACCACTTGGAATTAACCACTTAAAAAACTCTTGGACAGCAAGAATCTCACATCACTCATGTGTTAATTCCGATATTATTCCCAAAAGAAAAAACCTGTATTCATCATAAAAATTATTTACATAAATCATTGAGATTAAGTTATAGCACCATGGCTAGCAAGTCCAAACAATATTTACAAGTAAATATTAAAGAATCATTTATGTACAAGTAATTGTACAGGGGTATCAAATTCATCAACTCTAATATTATGTTCTCTTAATATATGTTGAAAGTAAAGTTTGGAAACAAATTCTTCCAATTCTTTTGTGATTTCAATTGTTGAAGATATCGACATAGTTTATGTTGGCCCTCATTTTTTATCAAATTTTGCTTATTAAAATCCACCTAATTTCCATCATTTTCCACTTTATACCATCCATATATGACCTTTTTTGACCTTCTTATGCATATTCAGGAAAATAAATTATGTTTTTCAATTTTTAGATATTTTTGCAAAAATTGGGTTTTAAGAGTATTTTTGGACAGAACTTAAAATTCCCATAATTGCTCCATTGAAGTCATACTTGTAGTACACTTGGGGACGAGCTGAGCATGGATTTGGAAATCTTGGGAACCAATTATGAATGAACACCTATTGGTTTGGTCAAACTGAGCTAAAACAGACTCGGTCAACGTTGGTCAAACATGACCTGTTTTTCACGAATCCCTAGAAAATAGGGCAGAAATAGTAGATTTTCATATTTTTCCAGATTTGGTGTAACTAATTGGATGAGTTTGAACTAGATGGATTGTATTAGGATAAGGTAAGGTTGTTAGAGACATTATAGCATATTTTGTTTATTATTTCTCTATTTATACCAAGTTTATGAACCATTGAAACATGGATAATTTATATAATTTCATATTGAGAGTTCTAAATATTGTGAGTTAATTTGAAGAATCAATTCTATCTTCTTTTTGTTGTTCAATGCTATGGATGATTGACTGAGTTTGTAGTAGCTGATAATTTCTTCAAGTGTACAAGGCAAGGGTGGAGGGCCCCCACGCCAAGCTAAGTACACTTCATAGTTAATCTAGCTTAATTATCATAAACTAGTTTTACTTTAGATTTGTTCAATTAATTAGATGAATGAGGATTTATTATGCTTGTTGATGAATCTTGGTTTACTTCTAATTTGCATATGAAGGGACAAACTAGTGTTGAAGTTAAACTCTCCTTCTATCTGATATAAGAACAAAACTAAAATTCATTTCCATTTTTCTTTTTTGAATTCCTAGTCTTAAATACAATGGTAACAATGATGAATGAAATTGTGAAGAAGGACGACATGGACCTCCTAAATTAGGAGCCTCTTCTATTACTCTTTATGCATCATAAAATGTTGTTAATGAGGTGTTTAGTTTCTCTTCATGAAGTAGTACTATAGGAAAGGACAAACATGATCTCCTAAGTTAGGAGCCTCTTCCCATAGATGTTACATATTGAATTAGAAACTACTTAATTATATTTTTACATTTGTAATTTTTCTATTTCATCTTCTAAAATTGACTACACCTAAAATCCATATACTTTGGATATGCTTCCAAGTTTACAAACGCATATTGATAATTAAATACTTGTGTTAGTTTACATAGTAAATTGACCCAACATTTTTGGCGTCGTTTCCGGGGAAGCATACTTCAATATAATCAATTAGGAAGAATGTTTAAAAAAAACATAAAAGAAAAAACACTTTTCATTACGGTTATTCATGCTTAGACATAGAAATTAGAAAGGTAGATCCCCAAAACAAAACCCCCAACCACTAACAAAAACTCATTAACCAAAAAATCCATTTGCAAAACAAAGATCTACAAAACATGATGTTAAGAAAGTCATCTAGAGAAGGAGGGTATGCCACCACAAGGCTATTCTCAAATCTTTGTCCACAATTTAGAATAGTCACTAGGGATGAATCTTCATTTCAAAGGATAGAAGAGCAACAGAGTATCCATCAAGAGAATCTACAAGAAGAAAACCTAGAAGCTTCTTCGAGTTATCTTTGTAAGGAGATAAATGAGTTATGGATCACATGCAATGAAATTCAAACAATAGAGCTAAAAATTGAATAATTTATAGAAGATCCCTTGTGCATGCATGATTTTGAACAAGTTCCACAAGAATAACATTGTGCTATGATAGTTGAACAAAATCAAAAACTTAAAAATCGCATTCAAACTTGGTTTCATCTAGTCATTAGGCCACAATACCACTCCATTTTTCAACATCTGTTAGCATCAAATTTTTATGATCAACTAATTTTTCAAGTCCAAGTATTTATTAAGGTATATTTTTCAAACTTGGATGTGAGTCTACTTATGATTTTGTTATGCAAATGGATGCATTGGAAATTCTCTTATACTTGAATGACTTATTTTCTATGATAGAATAGGATAGAATAGAATAGAATAAATAAGTAGAGTGAGTTCACAATAAGACTTCCATAATAATTTTGTTTCAAACTCTCATGAATAATTATTCAAATAATTACTCATTTGGAAGGATTTTATGGTAAAATGCAGTAAATAATATCTAGAAAACTATTTTTTAAACCTATTTTTCAATTTGAATCACAAATGAAAAAGACAAGGTAAAATTAAACACTAGATCTCAAGAGAAATTTTGAGGACAAGGTTATTATAGCCTATATTTGAAGTGTCTAATGGAAACATTTTTACCTGATATTCATAGGGATGATATACCTTGCAATATAGTTTCCAAATCAATTTTAATCACTTCAATCGAGTATCATATGAAAAAGTTATTCTTGAAATACTAACTGCTTCTCGAAAAATCTGAATGGTGACAATTCTAGGTCTTGACTGTGCATTGGAATATTTGACATATCAAATCATATTATTTTTAAAACCTGTTTATATGGGACATAGATATCCAAGTATATTTTAGGATACAATTTGAATCATCCCATTTGGAGGTCAAATGAAAAAGTTAGGCCACATTTAGTGACTGCATGTCTTCAAATCAACACAGTAAAACTCTACCTCCTAGGTTTGTTCATCAACAATTTTGTGATATCAAGCCTAAGGATTTTTAAAATTTGTTTCCACTGGAAGAAAAAAATGAATCTATGTTAATATCCAAGTGGAATGACATTGATCCAATGTTTAACGAAAAAGTTACACTTCAAATAGTGACTGTTGGTCCAGTAAACAAATTTACAAATAGCTCTATCAAACATGGTACTCATTATCATTTTTAGCATATCATTTTAAACCATTTTAAAAACCTATTTATACTATAAGTATCTATATGAATTCACTTTAAATTGGATTTGTAGTCACTCTAATTGGGCATAAAAAATAAAAAATAAAAATAAAAATAAATAAATAAATTGTGAACAAAATACCGCTAGGAGGTCTAGATGGCAACTATTCCTTAATGGGGTAAATAATTGCAATTTCTTTGCATATCATCTTTGGAATTTTTTTCAAGCATTGCTTAAAATTATTATACATATTTCTTGGAAGAAGAGAGAGTGTGCACCTCTCTTCCTCCATCATCTAATATTGTATTGCAAACAAGTGCTATCTTTTTGCAAGTCCTAAGAAGATTTGAGAGGTCAACTCCATGGAGGAAGGATTTTCAAAATCAATCTTTAAAAATTCATATCTACAAATATGAAATGAAAATATTCAAGTGAAAATAAAGTGGAATTCACCTGATGTTGAAACTCTAAAGCTTGCTTTCAATAGCTGACCAACAACATGTTGATGGTGTTGGACCCACCAACATATCAAAGGGATCTCCCCGATAAGAAGTCCTAATTAGACCTCAGACCATTTGTTGTAGGAGTCCAAGTAGCAGGTCATAAGGTAATGCCTTGACCATGATGTCGCACAGAGGCAAGTAAGATAACTCGGGCAGTAGTAAGGATGTGATTTATGCAGAGAGTTAAGGAATGTGTATGAGTTAAGGAATGTGTATGAGAGTTAAGGAATGTGTATGTAGGTGAGTTCCATGTTGAAAGCGATCAATCCCAACTCGACTAGGAACACATCACACAAAGGACATGCACAGCTTCTGGCAAAGCAATCCACTAGGATGCGGCAACCACAACACAACACCAACAACCCTACAACATGAAGCAAGTTCGAGGAAAAAGGCATGAAGCTAATAATCAGAAGAAGAAGTCAAGTTTTATACCATGTCAAGTCACATCCATTGCCAAAGAAGACTTTCATCAGCCATATTGTTCATCTTCACACATTCAGATCTATCATGATGAATAGCACGAGAGGAAGGCAAAGTATCTCTGGCTAAATAATGCAAACAAAGGAGAATTACATGGTCCAGGTGGGCAAGGAATATGTATAAACAAATCCTTGCCAGAATCCAAGTATTTTGCATGTAATCCATATTTTTAGGCATAAAAACATTCTGAGGCTATTTAAACTTTGAAGGTTGAAGTTGGAGAGTTAAAATTGTTCTCGAAAAATCTCCAAAGATCACAAATCATGCAAGCATTAACTCTGGGTTAGTTACTTCTCAGACCCCAAAGTCAGTTTGTAAGAGGTAGAAATCTTTATTCGTATCACCATTTGTTGATGTAAAGTGAAGTCATAGTTCCAATTGTCGATTTCCAGTAAATTGCCGATTTGTAATGTTACATTCATATCTTTCAAAATCAATGTGCAGCGATAACCAAATCTTTGAGAATTAAATTTCAATTGTAGAGGGTTAGTTTGTTCCGAAAATCAGGGTTTGAACTGCAGTGATGACAACATAAATCAATTTTCAATCATTAGTTATTGCAATCAAACCCCAATGTATAATCTTTATAAAACATCGATAACTCAAAAATTATTTCTCCATCACCGTGAACGTTTTTTAATGAACGCAGTGAGCAATGCATGATGAGTTCAAATTCGGTGTTAAGGTTGTGAATGCATGAGCGCTGGAGCTAAAACTATGAGTGGAAAAATTGTAATTTCCATAGAAGAATGTGATAACAAGACTGTAGATTGCATAAAAGAACTTGATTTCTAACATGGCGGAGAAGGTGAATTTGAACACAATTGTTCATATTTGTGAAAATTTCTCATTTCAATAATTTGATTTCAATTTCAGAGAGATTTAATCATTCCCAAAATTTATCGTTAAGTTCTGAAACGACAAAGTATAAATTGATTCCGATTTCTGAAAGAGCAGAGAGTTTTTTCGAAGATTTAATTTTAGATTTTGAGCATTTAATTGTTGGATACAGAGACAAAGGGTTTAATTGATTTTGTTGCAACTCAGGTATTATTAAAAAAATGAATTCCTCATTCATATTTTAAAAAACGCAGTTTGTAAATTTTATATACACAGTTTGCCAATTTTTACATGTTGAGCAATTCTATAAGAAATTTTGCAAAAGGAGAAGGGTTTTCATGTAATTTTAATGGGCAATTTTGCAAAACTAAAAAAAAAGTTGAGAGGAGGATCCGGCAAAAAGCTAGAAGACCCAGTATTCCCTTTGTATAGAGATTCTGAGGAGATAGAGTAAAAACAATTTCAATTCCCGAGGAAGCAGAGAAGTGCATTTCCAATTTCAATTTCTCCAAGTCATCTTTTCCAATTTTGATTTCTCCAGGATATGGAAGAGTTTATTAAATCAATTTTGATTTTGAAGAGAAGTATTTTCCATAATCGATTTTTAAAGAGACAGAGGGGATTGTTCATTTTAGAATTTGAGGATCTCTGAAAGTAAAGTAAGATTCGATTTGCTGGTGTTGAATAAAAGTAGAGAATGATTAAAAACAAACCTAAAAGTGTCCAAAACTTAGAAAGCATTTTGACAGAGTATTTTCTAGAAAGGGTGTTTTAAATTTTTAAATTAAAAACCTTCTCTCCACAAGCAATTAAAACAAAGATTTATAAAAGAGAAAAAGACATGAGGGTCTTGACATCTGTTTACAAGAAGCTCATCAAGAAGCTTCAACATCAAGAGCCAGATTCATAGGTAAATCAGCAATGCAGTCATCATACAGAAGCAGAAGGTCAAGGAGACAGAGGCAAGCATGAGGACATGCTTGAGAGTAAGCAAGGGGGAGATGTTGGCCCTCATTTTTTTATTAGATTTTGTTTATTAAAATCCACCTAATTTCCATCATTTTCCACTTTATACTATGCACATATGACCTATTTTTACCTTATTATGCATATTCAGACAAATAAATTATGTTTTTCAATTTTTAAATCTTTTTTGCAAAAATTGGATTTTAATAGTATTTTTGGACATAACTGAAAATTCCTGTAATTGCTCCATTGAAGTCATACTTGCACGACACCTGGGCGCAATCTGAGCATGGATTTGGAAATATTGGGAATCAAGGATGAACAAACACCTATTGGTTCGATCAAACTGAGCTAAAACAGGCCCGATCAACACTGGTCAAACATAACCTATTTTTTAGGAATCCCTAGAAAATAGGGCAGAGAGAGTAGATTTGGGGATTTTTCCAGATTTGGTGTAACTAATTGAATGAGTTTGAACTATATGGATGGGATTAGGATAAAATAAGGTTGTTAGAGACATTGTAGCATAGTTTGTTTATTATTTCTCTATTTATACCAAGTTTAGGAACCACTGAAACATGGAGAATTTATATAATTTCATATTGAGACTTCTGAATATTGTGAGTTAATTTGAGGAACCAGTTCTATCTTCTTTTTGTTGTTCAATGTTGTGGATGATTGACTCAGTTTGCAGTAGCTTATAATTTCTTCAAGTGTACAAGGCAAGGGTGGAGGGCCCCCACACCAAGCTAAGTACACTTCATGGTTAATTTAGCTTAATTTTCATAAACTAGTTTTGCTTCATATGTGTTCAGTTAATTAGATGAATGAGGATTTATTATGTTTGTTGATGAATCTTTGTTTACTTTTAATATGCATGTGAAGGGGCAAACCAATGTTTAATTTAAACTCTCTTTCTATCTGATATAAGAACATAAAATAAAATTCAGTTCCTTTTTTCTTTGCTGAATTCCTAGTCTTAAATACAATGGTAACAATGATGAATGAAATTATGAAGAAGGACAACATGGACCTCCTCAGGTAGGAGCTTCTTCTATTACTCTTTATGTGTCATAAACTATTGTTAATGACGTGTTTAGTTTCTCTTCATGAAGTAGTACTATAGGGAAGGACAAATAGGATCTCCTAAGTTAGGAGCCTCTTCCCATGGATGTTACATATTGAATCACAAACTACTTAGTTAGATTTTTATATTTGTACTTTTTATATTTCATCTTCTAACCTTGCCTACATCTGAAATCCATATATTTTGGACATGGTTCCAAGTTTACATACACAGATTATAATTAAATACTTGTGTTAGTTTACATAGTAAATTGACCCAACAGTTTACATGTTTTTTCAATGATTTAATCAATGAAAATATTAAATTTCTAATTATTCAAATTTGAACCACTCTTTATTAAATTATTGATCTCATCAACACCTAGAGTGCATTAAATTTTTCTCAATTTTTTATTTGTGCATCCAATGTTTTTTTTGAACATATTTTATCATCCTTTTTCAAGAATAAAGTTCCTCCCTACACACCCCTCTCCCCCAAACTTATGTTAAATACCCAATGCTCTTTGTGCTTAATTGAGTTTATAATGTATTATTGTTTTCCTTCTTTGACCCAATTATTAGTTTTGAAACCACTTTGTCATACTCCCAGTTTAGAATAAGAATTAGATTGAAACTCTTTTATTTATTTATATACCTTGCAACATTCACTCAAAACTCACCATTTTTCTGTTTACTAACATAATTAAGATTCACTACTTGTAAGGTCATTATATATTAAAAATAATGTTACACTTAAATTCATTAAGATAACAAATATAATTATTCAATTTTCAATTGTTTATTAAGAAATTTACTCTCATTTTATGGTACACAACTATTATTCAACTCATCATGTTGAACTAAATATTAATGCAAGAAAATAATTCAAAGTTCTCATTATCACATACTTTGGAACATAAAATCTACAATGGAATAAATCTTGAATTAAAACACATGAACAATGTAATTCATGTTATGAGTTGAAATTCCATAATTGTAAAATCTAAACCTATAACTTAAAACATGATATTGCTAGTTCAAAACTCATCCATATTTACTCATGGTTGAAAATGAGTTTTTGAATATGAATTAGACTTGGATTCAAAATCCAAAAATACATCATCCTAAACACTTATAGCTGAAAATGAAATTTTAAATACAAAACAAACCTAGATTCTAAAGATAGAAACACATAGCAATAGATATTTATGGCTAACAAAACTCCTTTTGTTTATTATTCTAAAAGATTCATTCTCTTCATTCCCACAAAATATGAATGAAATACCTTCGTGAAATTTCTTTTGCAAAAATTATTATTTTATAATTACTTGTAAATATTGAAGTGGAAATATTGGTTATGGGACCAACACTAAGTTGATTAACTTACGCAAATAAATTTTACAATAATAAATAAATGTTTTGTTTTTTTCGAAAATGATATGGGAAAAAACACATCAATATTTTCGGTTTATTTACTATCCAATAAATTGTTGAGTGGTTAAGTCCACATTGTGGAAAAAAAGAGGCAAGTGATAGAGATCATAGTTATAACATTCCCTAATTCTCCCGAAATTCATGAGAGAAAAACTGCCATAGAGAAACAGCCTAACTAGAGAGAAATGTTATGTTGGCTGGAAAGATAAGCATAGCTAGAGAGAATTGTTATGCTAGGTGAAAATATAAGAATAAGCATGGTTGGAGAGAAATGAATGCTTAGGAAGGAACAAGGAAATATTTTTCGTATTTTAAAAAATGCCTAGGTAAAGGAAAATATTGGAAAACCTTAAAAGCAATACATTGCTAGAAAAATCTTTTGGGAAGGAAATAATAAAAACCACTAAGTGACGATAGTTTGGGGACTATCCAAAAAATACAGAGGAAGAAAGAAGCTTGATCTTGAGGGGATTTTCTAGGAATGCAACTAGTTGGTTGGGAGGAACATGCTTTTTCCCATAGTATTTCAAAGGGATTCTATACTAGTTAGGTAAGTAGATGGTTGTTTTTAATGGAAATGTTATAGTAGGGAAATGTTTAGTTTAGAAAATATTCAAATATTTGTGGCTATATATGTGTAAAAATCAGTGAATTTCTCTTATAATTTTCAAGAGAACAGAGAAGTAAAGTCATTGCGAATACTAGTCATGGGAGGTAGTACTCTAACTATGAGGTAGTGGAAAATGTACCTTAGATTTTAACAAGTGTTATTGCATGCGAGTTAAGAAAGAAATATAGTCTAAGTAGTAAATAGAGTATAGAATGTTTGTAGTGTTTATGTGAAGTCAATAATAATCCTAACATTCTGGGTATGAATAGTGGATATGTTTTCAGAATATAGTGAAAGTAAATTAAATCCTTCATAAGGTAGGAATGCATAGGCCATTGCAAGACTATAAAATTAAGTATGAATTTCCTATAGTTTAATGTTAAACCAAGTAGGAAACATGCAATAGAAAAGTTGTAGATAAAACCCATCTTATAATAATTTATGTGGGTTGACACAATAATTACACTAGAAAATTTTTCCTATAATTTATGTATTCTCTAGAAAAAATTATGCATGCATTAAGTGATAGTGGACCTGAATATGCTAAGAATTTTCCCTCAGAAAAAGCCACAATGCCATAATGTCAAGGGCTATTATCCTTTTATTTTGTTAAGGTTTCTTTATAAGGCACCTAGTTTTGGGCTCAGATGGAAACCTATCAAATTAAAATATTACAGAAACTTAAACCTATACTCAAATTTTAGTTGTGAAAACAAGAGAGATTTTATGGATCTTGATATAAATATACAATTACATGTATAGCAGAATTATACTATTAAATGAAAATAAGCAAATAATTACTGACATACAAAATGAATGTGGAAACATAGCTAAACAATAATGCACAGAAAGCAACTCTAATCGAAAGTAAATCTAATGAATTACATGTGCAAGTTCTATCCCATGTGGAAGCAAAGGAATTTTGCACACGGTGCATAACCAGAATAGAAATGTAAGTAAAACCCCAATAATTTAAACTTATGTTACATTACCCTAAGAGCAGATGGCTAAGAACTGTAATTAAAATTAAGAAATATATATATATATATATATATATATTCTTAATTTTAATCACAACACTTGACCATTTGTTCTTGGGATAAGCTAACATAAGTTTAAATTAGTAGGATTTTACTTACATTTCTATTCTTGTTACACACGCTGTCCAAAATCCTTTTGTTTCCACATGGGACAAAACTTGATTATGTAATTCATTAGATTTACTCCCGATTAGAGTTTCTTTGTATGCGTTATTGTTTACCTTGTTTCCACAATCATTTTGTATGTCTTTAATTATTTTCTTATTTTCATTGAATAATATAATTATGTTATACATGTAATTGTATATTTATAGCAAGATCCATAAAATCTCTCTTGTTTTCACAACTACTTAAATTTGAGTATAGGTTTAAGTATTTGTAATATTTTAATATGATAATTTTCCATCTGAGCCCAAACATAGGTCCCTAATAAACAAACCTTAACAAAATAAAAGGATAATACCCCTTGACGTTATGGCATTGTGACTTTTTCTAATGGAAAATGCTTAGCATATTCAAGTCCACTATAACTGAATGCACACATAACTTTTTTCATAGAATACATAAATTATAGGAAAAAATTTCATGTGTAATTATTGTGTCAACCCACATAAAATATTATAAGATGGGTTTTATCTATAAATTTTCTATTCCATGTTTCCTACTTGGTTTAACATTAAACTATAGGAAATTCATACTTAATTTTCTAGTCTTGCAATGGCCCATGCATTCCTACCTTGTGAAGGATTTAATTTACTTTCATTATGTTCCAAAAGCATATCCACAATTCATACCCACAATATTAAGATTGTGATTGACTTCACATAAACACTACAAACATTCTATACTCTATTTACTACTTAGACTATACCTCTTTCTTAACTTGCATACAATAACACTTGTTAAAATCTAAGGTATACTTTCCACTACATCTTAGTTGGAGTATTATCTCCCATGACCAGTATTTACAATGAATTTACTTCTTTGTTCTTCTAAAAATTATAAGAGAAACACACTGATTTGTACACATATATATCCACAAATATTCGAATATTTTCTGAACTAAACATTCCCCTACTAAAACAAATAATAGCATTTCCATTAAAAAAAACTATCTACTTATCTAACTAGTATAGACTCCCTTTGAAATACTATGAGAAAAAGTGTGTTCCTCCCAACCAACCCATTGCATTCCTAGAAAATCCCCGTGAGCTCAGGCTTCTTTCTTCCTCTTTGTTTTAGTCCCCAAACTATCTTCACTTAGTGGTTTTTATTATTTCCTTCCCAAAAGATTTTTCTAGCAATGTCTTGCTTTTAAGGTTTTCCAATATTTTGCTTTACCTAGGCCTTTTTCAAAATAGGAAAAAAAATCATTGTTCCTTCATAAGCATGCATTTCACTCATGGGACAGAATGTGTGCATGTAATTCATTAGATTTACTCTCGATTAGAGTTGCATTGTATGCATTATTTTTTAGCTATGTTTCCACATTCATTTTATATTTTAGTAATTATTTGCTTATTTTCATTTGATAGTGTAATTTTGGCATACATGTAAGTGTATATTTATATCAAGAGCCATAAAATCTCTCATTTTTGCAACTACTTAAATTTGAGTATAGGTTTAAATTCCTATAATATTTTAATTTGGTAAGTTTCCATCTGAGCCCAAACCTAGGTCCCTTATAAATAGACCTTGACAAAATAAAAGGATAATAGGCCTTGATATTATGGGTGCATTGTGACATTTTCTAATGGAAAATCCTTAGGATATTCCGATACACTACCACTAAATGCATGCATAATTATTTTCATAGAATACATAACTTACAGGAACAATCTTCTTGTGTAATTACTATGTCAACCCACATAAAATAGTATAAGATGGGTTTTATTTGTAATTTTTCTATTCGATGTTTCCTACTTAGTTTAAAATAAAACTATTGGCAATTCATACTTAATTTTTCATTCTTGCAATAACCCATGCATACTGCATTATTAGTATTATGATTGACTTCAAATAAATACTACATTATAGTTAGATTATTTCCTCCCATGACTGGTATTTACAATGAATTTGCTTTTTTGTTCTCCTGAAAATTATAAGAGAAAACCATTGATTTCAGCATGCATACCTCCATAAATATTATAAAATTTTATGAACTAAACATTTCCCTACTAAAACATTGAATGAAATTTGCATTCAAACATAGCCATCTGTGTATTTTACTAGTATAGACTCCCTTGGAAATACTATGGGGGAAATCACATTCCTCCCAACCAATGAGTTGCTCTCTTAGAAAATACCCCTAATCTCGGTCTTATTTATTCCTCTTTATTTTCTAAACAATCCAAAACTATTTTCACTTAGTGGTATTTATTATATGCTTCTTGACACATTTTTCTAGCAGTATCCTACTTTTGAGGTTTTCTCGCCTTATGCTTTACCTAGACATTTTTCAAAAATAGGAAAAATGAAAATAGTTCATTTTTCCTTCATAAGCATGCATTTCTCTCCCGTTATGCTTATTCTTATATTTATACCCATCATAACATATCTATCCATATATGCTTTTCTTTCCACCCAGTATAACATTTCTCTCCAAGTATGTTGTTTCCTAGTGGCAGTCTTTCTCCTAGGAATTTTGGGAGAATTTGGGAAGGTTACAACTGTGACCTCTATCACTTTCCCCTTTTTTGTCCATAATTTGGACTTAACCACTTTATATTTTATTGGACAACAAATAAGCCCAAAATACTCTAGTGTTGTTGCCCATATCATTTCCAAGAGAAAAGAAACATTTATTTAATATTGTAAAATTTATTTACATAAGTCAATCAACATATACTTGGACCCACAACCAACATTTCCACTTCATATTTACAAGTAATTAGGAAATAATATATCTACAAATTACACTAGGGATACTAAATCTCCCCCCTTTTAATTAAACATCATCCTCAATGTTTCCCCTGCTTTCATTGCTTTTGAAAAGGTTAAGGAAATTATTCTTGTATTTCCTCTTCCATTTCCCAAGTAGTCTCCTCTGGGATAAATTTCTTCCATTTCACTTTAACTTGGGAGATGACTCAATTCCAAAGTGAATTTTCCCTCTTTTCTAAAATTCGCAAAGGTTCGAACAGGAACTTTCCTTCCTGTTCAACCTATACCACATTCCAGTTAATAACATGAGTGGGATCATGAACATATTTTTTTAGAAGTGATACATGGAATGAATTATTTACTTTAATGTCGGTTGGTAATGCTAGCTAGTAGGTCATTGATCCTACTCTGACGAGTACTTCAAATTTTCAACAAAACAAGGGTGTTAATTTAGCATACGTTCCCAATATCAATGTGTTCTTCCTAGGCTTGACTTTAATGTAAGAATGTTCCCCCATTATATTGTTTGTGAATTTTTTTTCTGATCTACATAATTTTTTGTTTGTCTTGATATGTCTTCAAATTCCACCTTACCTTTCTCACCATTTGTTCAATCTCTTTCAAGAGATCGGGTCCCAAAACTAGTATATCCTTTGGTTGACTCTAGCTCAATGGAGTATGACATTTTCTTCCATAATGGACTTCAAAGGGACTCATTTTAAGGGATGCTTGATAACTATATTTATAATCAAATTCAACCAGATGTATTCCCCTTTAATGGGTTGATCCATTACATACATGTGAGGCATATCTTCAAGAATCTAGATGGTTCTTTTAGTCTATTGTTACACGTAATTTTTTCGCATTTAGGCAAATGACTGCCAATCTGAATCTCTCATCTAATGAAGTATTTCAAAGAAATCCCTACAATGTTGGAAATAAAAAAATCCCAAAGATATCAAGAATCTTGAATTACATTACTTAAAAACCCTATTTTCAAGCACTTGTGCACTTTTCCTGGTCACTACTTGCACAAACATAGTTATGATAATTATGGCTTGTGTAATCCTATGCATTGTTCTCCATTAAAAGGTGTGACAACCTCTTAACATAGGTAAAATATAAAAAGCAATTTCTAGAAGCTTTTTTGTAGGAATATTTCCCAACTGAAGGCCTCGAACCCCTGCTTACTTGGGCCTCATCCCTTGGTTAATACATCAAATTCCCTCTCTTTGTGGAACCTTAATCCCTCTATTTATGAATCTCATTCCTTGAGAAGATGATCTCAAACCTCCTCCTCGTGGCCTATAAATTTAGCATAGACTAGTGGGTAAAGGAGGATTTTGGAATGTAAACTTATTTTGTCAAATTTAGGTTGGAAGCTTGTCAGTTAAAGAAGGATTGGAGACAATTGGAAGGAGGCTTGCAACATCAAGACTAGTTTGTATATCTCCTTTTAATTCAATTATAATACAAAAGAGTATTTCTTTCTCACTATATTTTCCATTGGATTTGATATATTGAATATTTACTTTCATTGTCCATTGGTTATGATAATAGATACTAGTCTCCTTGATCACTGGTATAGGTCACATTGAATCATTTATATATCATGTGTCTTTCATCTGGTGTTTGTTTATGTATTTGTAGATCTATATTCTAGACATTTGGAAGTTGCATCAAACTATGGCAAGGATCTTGATTGGGCATTTCATTTGAAAGGTATGGATTTCATACTCTAGTACTCTTGCTTATGATTCAATAGGAATGAACCTAGCGGAAGATTTACTAGTTTGTTTGTTTGTTACTAGATTCAACCAATGAATCTAGGGGTATATTGTCATATCCACAAGATGAGATTTTGTACACTTAAAAAATTGGACACTCCACTGGGAAATGTTTTGTTCTTCAATGTGCCTTCGTGTTCCTTCCACTACCTTGATTGTGTTTCAATCTTTGAGAAGTTAAAATTTTGGATCTTTGGCTATCATTTTGTTTTTTTCTTTGTTTTTTCTTGGTTGTGCACTTTTATTTTAGCAACAAAGTGCAAGTTCCGCAGTTTTACCTTAGCAATAGAGCGATACCGCAATGGTGCCAATTTCTCACCTGTGACAAACATGGAATAATTAAAAATTTACGGATTTTTCGGCTCTTCTCTATTTTGGTCACCACTCAAAGATTTGTCCAATTTATTAAACATTTTTTAGTGTTTTTTGCTTGAATTTTTGCAACAAAATAATTCCATTTGGGGGGGATAAATTGTGTATGAGTGATAATCGCCTTTAAGTGTCATCTTTTTTAATCTTTGGAATTTTCACGAAATTTTATTTTGAGCTCTTTGTTAATGAAATATCATATTAAATTGATTTCATTTGGGTTGCCTATTTTTTGTGAAATTTATTTTACTTACACTTGAGTGGTTCTTTCATTGTATTAGTGAAGGTATTTTTGTGCATAAGTAGTCTTGTTATACTGTTCTTTCGTTGATTTCGAATCATCTTGTGTTTGTTTTGAAAAATTGTTTGTAGTTTACATTGCATGGTTCAAAATATTTTTGGCTTTGTGTTGAAGGTGTGTTTTTTTATTGTCATGTGTTCTTGGGTTTATTTACATTCTAGAAAAGTCAACCGTAGATCTAGATCAGTGCATTTGAATGTCTTTTTGAGAAAAATCACTTATGTTTACATTTTAAGATTTTTAGTTTTTTGTCGGTTTGTTTATCTATCAAAAAAGAGTCTTTCGCTTCTAGAATTAGTATTGTCAATTTCTTTTATTTCTATGAATATTTTCATATATTCATTTATGCATATTGTAAATAGTTATTTCATTCATTGAAAAGCTAGTGTATCTCATTGAAAGATAGTCATGATTTGAATTTACATGTTTTTATGCTAATTTTAAACATAAAAATGAAAAAATTTCTTGGAATTTATTTGCATTAGTATTTTCTTGCTAAAAATTAGAGCATTAGAGAATTTGTTATGCTTTCTCTTATTTATCAATTCTTGCATTGTTGGAAATGAAAGAAACTTTCTCCTTTTCATAGATAAAATTTCATTGAATTGAAGAAGTGATAATTTCATATTTGTTGCATTAGTTTAAAGTTAAAACTAGTATACAATTTGATCATCATATATTTCAATTCAACTTTAATGAAAAGTGAAACAATAAAATCAATTCAAATTTACCTAGGCATTAATTAATCACATCATATTTAATGGATCTAGGTTAGAAGACGTGTTTCAGTGTCTATAAACGCAAGAGTTGTCATTAATTATCTGCATTACATTTGTGGGTAGTCGGTATTCCACGTATGTAAGTATATGGGATTGTTCTTCATGTACCCTTGGGTATATCAGATGGTGCTCCATGTATGATAAGTATATCAAAATGCTTCCTATCATACAAGATGCACTAGACAACACTAATACATACTGAGCTTCCACGTACTCTTGGGTATATTAGAAGACCCCCTCTAGGTTGCAAACCTTCCATAGGTAACTGAGTCATTCACCTTGTCATTTGTGATACACTGAACTAGAATTTGAGGATATTTCCTGCACATACTGGAAACAGTATTCCGTAGTTCACAATAGCTTGGTAACCTTTTATACCTGGTATCTTATTTTTACTACTTCTGTTTATTTTTATTGATACCAATTATAAAATTAACTATTGCTGAAAATTTTATCTAAAATTCACTTTTCAGTTGACCTACAAGAATCTGATGGCAAAAATTCTAGAATTCACCAACCAAGGAACCCTTCTTAACGAGGATCCTAGTCATTTTCCTTACTTTAGAAATGTTGGTCCTCCTTGTATGGCTACATTGTCTCTTCCCATATTAATGATAGGTTTACTGGTATGGTTATTTTCAACCTCATTAATTTCAAATACCCAAACTAATTCACCTTAAAAGGATACTTATCCTCAACCTCAACTTAATATTTTACCTCATGTTGATCCTTTACCTTCTTCGCCCATCATGTCCTCTTTCCTTTCTTCTACGTTTCCTAGTGAAAATATTAATGCTAGTAACCAGGAGGCTAAGAAGAAGAAGAAAAGGAGGAAGAAGAAGAAGAAGCAAGATAAGAAAGAAGTCAAACAACCAACCATGGTTATGATGGGTGATAATGTGGAAGAAACCTCTAACATGCATCGCAAGCCCAAATACCCTTGCAAGATTTGTAAGGGTGACCACATCCTTATCAATTGTCCTAGTATACCGAAGTTCTTAGAACTATGGTCAAAAATATCTCATCAACTTATTGTTGATCCATCAACCAATGAATGTCAGGTTTCAGGGGAAAAGGGTAAAGTTAGGTTTCCCTATAGGTTATGCAAAGGTACTCATCAAACTCACCTTTTCCCTCACATGTAAGAAGCCTCAAAATTGTTGAAAAAACTTATTAATTATCAACAAAAACTTCCAACTAGTTAGCATAAGCTTTCTCCCAACCTACCATTAGTTAACAAAGTGATTGATCAAATTCCAAGTATAGTCAATCCCACTTTTTCATTGGAGAGTGAAAAACATATTACTTAGGTTGATGAACCATTGGTTGATGAAGTAGTTGACTTGATTCCACACTCATTCGGTCCCACACTCCCTTTAGAGAGTGAAATGAATATCGCTCTCATTCTTATTGTTACATCATATTCCACCACATAAGGGGTTATTTCACTTATTTCCACGAAACCCCCTCCAAGTATTGACGTTATTTCCTTTTATTAAAGTAGACTAACAAAGCCTCGTCTCCCTTCTTCCACCCCTTTCCAAATCATTATGAAGGCTTATGGCAAGAATGTGTGTCACACAAATGTAAATGAAGGTGCTTCTTTTAGTATTTTATCCTCAACCGCTTGGAAATATTTGGTTTCCCCTTAGCTTGTGTTTGTTACACTTAATATTTTGGCTTTTAACAGAATAACTAGTGAACCTTTAGGGATCCTTCCTACGTTACCCATTAATCTGGAAGGAAAAAAATCTCTATATTGATGTTATGGTAGTCCAAATCCCCTTAGATTTCAATTTTCTCCTTGGGGGAGACAATGTCTAAGCCATGAAAGTTGTCATTGATGTCTTTCCGTCACAATAAAAACATTGTGACTATTGACCAACTTTCGTTCATTTGTCTTGATTTGACTACCAATCATCTGACATCCTTGAATTTTCCTATATCGAAGTGGTATCTACCCCACCATGATTTAATTATCTGGAAACGAGTCCCATGCATTCAGTTACAGATAGAAATGATCCTCTCATAGTATTCTCATCTTATTTTGACTTCGATCTAGTAGGCAACATGGTGAACCCTTCAATGGGGACATTTGAACCTAATTTTCTAATCTTTATTGAGTCCCTTAACATGTATTCCTTACAGATAATTGTTCTTCCATCTGATGAAGACCTCTTGGAAGATATGATTGAGGTGTGTCCCTTGACATGTCTTCCTTCCAGTTCAAAGCCATGATCGAGGTGTGTCCCTTGGCATGTGTTCCTTCCAGTTAGAAGCCATGATCAAGGTGCCTATGAGGATGGTCCTTTACTGTGTCAACCTCGTTAAAAAATGAAACATATCCCTATGAGGATGGTTCTTTATTGTGTCAACCTCGTTAAAAAATGAAATAAGTCCCCATGAGGATGGTTCTTTTACTATGTCAACCTTGTTAAAAAATGAAACATGCCCCTATGAGGATGGTTCTTTACTATTTCAACCTCTTAAAAAAATGAAACAAGTCGATATGAGGATGGTTATTTTATTGTGTAAACCTCGTTAAAAATGAAACAGGTCCCCATGAGGATGGTTCTTTTATTGTGTCAACCTCATTAAAAAATGAATCATGTCCCTATGAGGATGGTTCTTTTACAATGTCAACCTCGTTAAAAAATGAATTAGGTCCTTATGAGCAGACTTCCTTTTCTTTTTCCAAGCTCGTTAAAAAATGAAACAGGTCCTATGAAAATAGTTCCTTTTCTTGTGTCAAGCTCGTTAAAAAATGAAACAAGGCCCAAGCACAGTTATTTTCATTTCAAGCTAGCATAAAAATGAAACCAACCTATGAGACCTCAGAGTAGAGTTCCTTTTCTTGTGCGAAGATCTTTAAAACATGAAATAAGGTTCCATGAGCATAGTTCATTTCGTGTGTCAAGAACATTAAAAAATGAAACAAATCCTCCCCTAATAGAGTTGAATCTTTTATTAGATCTCGTAAATTTTAACTCGATTATTTCACATGATTACATAAATGAACCTTCATTTCATCTGCCTATTAGTAACTAGTAGTCTACTTACGCAGATCAAACGAAGCTTGGGGGCATGTGCCACTATAGGTTATGCTTGGGGGGCAATTAAAACTTATCTCAAGCACAGTTTTTTCTTTGTTTCAAGCTTGTGTAAAAATGAAAGCACCCCCAAGTATATTTTTCCCATGTTTCAAACTTGTGTAAAAATGAAACCACTCTCAAGCATACCTTTCCCATGTTCCGAGCTTGTGTAAAAATGAAACCGCTCTCAAGCATAGTTTTCCTATGTTTCAAGCTTGTGTAAAAATGAAACCACTCTTACTTTATCATTGTGATTTCCAATTTTTATCAACCTATGTATTCCATATGAGCCTTGGTTTTTTCATTCCATCGTCATCATCTGTTTGGTCAATCATTCACTTTCACTTGGTGTTTTGCACTTTCTTGAGGAACTGTTGCAATGGGTGGTCCTATTAGCCAGCCTCTGAACCTTTACGTGTTTTTATCAGTTCCATCATGACTGGAACCATTTTCAACCCTTTATACTACTCATTCCTCTAGGAGAAGTTTCTCTTTAATCTCTTTTTAGACTCCCAAAACATGAAAATATTTTTGAGTACACTTGTTTCTTTTTAACTTGTAAAAGTAAATGAAAGGATGCCTACTTCGTATAAGTTTACCCATTTTATGGACCAAGTAGACTAGTTACAAAAAAGGTATACTTTAGTTGATCATGGTTAAAAGAGTTTTCTCATGCATCATTTTACCCTTTTTCAGGTTTGAGAGACTAAATTTACAAAAAAGGACATTTTGGATTTTACTTAAGTTTTTCTCCTGACTCCCTAAATATGAAAAACGTCGAGCTTTAATTTCTTTGGGCTCATTAAAACTTTACATTGAAAGAATTGTATGAGTTTTCTTTTTGTCTATTTTCAACATCTTTAAATATGAAAATGATATCATGTTACCCCTTCGTTGTAATCATAAAATGTAAATACTGCAGGACTCGTCAATCATGATGAGACCGAACCGCTCCTTCCTAGAGTTCTTTGAAATTACTCAGAAGGACTCATCCGAAGGATGAGCTTACATGAAAAGCATATGTTATCCTCCTCAAACTTGCAAAAAAATAAAGAGTTAATTTCCATTAATGGTGGGGGGAACTGGAAAAGAGACATTTATTTTTGTATCGTGAAAAGGTAGTATGTCGCTCTTGAACATGACACTTTGTCACCTTTTGTGTCTAAGTTGGGTAATCCATTTTCCTCTCAATTGATCATACATCATTGAAAGTATTCAAACTATTTTTTGGTCTTATCTTTTGAGTCAAACGTTTCCGAGTCAAAATTTGGTGTCGCCAATATGTTCAAGAGAAGTCCAATCTTAGTCACAATTACCTTTCAAATCATAGCCTTCAATCGCGTCGGCCATCCCTGACTCAGTCTTGAATTACCCTCAAATTTGTTTTTCTAAACTAGACATAAGTTTGGTGTCATAGGCCCTAATGCGAAGGATCACTTCCTATCGACTTCAACTCATTATCTAGGAGGTTTATAAAGAAACCCCCTTTAGTACCTTGGAGCCTGCGTGCCTCAATGGCAGATTTCTTGCTTTCAATGACATGTTCTCATCATTGACCTTCGATCAAACTATTCTATGAGTGTTCAAATTAAAGACATCTAGTCACACTTCATAGATTGTATTGGAGTATCATGAGGACCATTGTCATTATTGATGGTTTCTCTCGTACCTGTTAACAATTCACATCATTGATCGGTAATCAGGTGGTTTCTACCATGTTCGAATTTAAGACATCCAGTCACATGGTTATATTCATATTATCGATCGATAGAGATGAAGTCCAAGACCCTGGATCTAGTTTCATCTATCTCGGTTTCGTGAAGTTTTAAATATTCATGATTGCAAATATAGATCCATAGTCGATGGCTACATCCATACTATGTCTATTGTTAACATGGATCTTTGTACATTTCCATAGTTTTTGTTTGAGATACTTGTAGTATGAGTATGGGAATTCCTGCCTTAGTGATGATTATATGAAGATATTTTATTGAAATCCTTGATTTTTTTGTTTCAGGTCTCCAACTAATTGGTCTCTCATTTGAATTTTTGCATGATAAAGTGCTTTAGTCCTCAAACACTCTTCTAATTTTTCACGTAAGGGGAAATTTGTTACACATCATTTTGTCGCCATTAAGATAATGACCACCAATCTGGATCTCTCGCTATATGATGAAGTCTTCCAAAGAAATACCCTACAATTTTGGAAACAAAACAATCCCTAAGATAAAATGAATCATGGATTACATTGCTTAAAAAGCTGATTTTCAAGAACTTGCACACATTTCCTAGTAACTACATGTGCAAATGCAGTTATGATCATTATGTCTTGCACAATCCTGGAATGAATTATATAATTTAATGTGGGTTGGTAATGCTAGTTGGTAGGTCATTGGTCCTACTCTAACTAATACTTAAATTCACCCACAAAACAAGGGTGTTAATTTAGCATAGGGTCACAATCTCAATGTTTTCTTCCCAAGATTGACTTTAATGTAAACATGTTCCCCCATTATATTCTTTGTGAATTATTTTTCAATCTACATAATTTTTTGTCCGTCTTAAGTTGTCTTCAAATTCCACCTTATCTTTCTAACCATTTGTTCCATCTCTTTCAAGAGATCAAGTCCCAAAACTAGTTTATCCTTTGGTTGGCTCTAAGTCAATGGAGTCTACCATTTTCTTCCATAAAGGACTTCAAAGGGTCTCCTTTTAAGGGATGCATGATAACTATATTTATAGTCAAATTAAACCAAATGTAAGTAGTCTTCCCATTTAATGGGTTAATCCATTACATACATGTCAGACATATCTTCAAGAATCTAGTTGGTTCCTTTAGTCTATCCATCAAATTTGAGGATGGTAGGTAGTGCTAAAATCTAATTGTGTACCCATTCTCTGTAAAATGTACTTTCGAAAAATTGGAGGTGAATATTGCATCTTTGTTAGATATAACTATTTTTGGTACCTCGTGTAGTCTAAAATTCGGTTTCATACAAATTTTGGCTATATCAATAGATTTATATGTTGATTGAACTAGTATAAAGTGGGATGCTTTTCTCAGTTTATCCACTACAACCTGTAGAATTTTGTAGAATTTTCCCTACAAATCAGCTAGCTCTGATACCATGTAGAAATTCCCACATGTAGATCACCTAGTAATGCAATGTACTAAAGCAAAACACTTGATCTACTTGTACAACCAATTTAGTGGAAGCTTAATCAAACATGAGCAACATCAATAAGAACACATATAACTGATGTGGAGAAATCAAACACACATAACACAGAATATATCATTGGGGAAAGCACCAGCGTAAAACCCCAACATTGTATTATCAATCAAGTGGAAATCCTCTTCAACATACAAAAAGAATCATCTCAATAGCTATCCTACTCTCTTTGTAATCAAAAGATCCTAATGATCTTCAATCAGAAGATGAAAATCATGGACTACCTAGGCCTCAATATATAGGTCACAAGTCCTCCAATCTCCTATAATAGATCCTTCTCCACGCAAGGAATACTTACTAGAAATATCCAAGCATCTGATAGTACACTATCACACATCTGATCTCAATTGGGTCTCTGACAGAACTGACATGCAACAATTATCCATGAGTGAATCCTCAGTTATCTAAAATAATAGTTGTCACATGCATG
>APFE030453896.1:0-56497 GCA_000404065.3 Pinus taeda | reverse complement strand
TTGCATGCATCTTGTACCTCAAGTGCATACAAGTTCTTGGCTAGCACACCAATCTATTTCCACTTTCCCGTTGTCACGTAATTTTCTAGAAAAAGAGTTGATTTTCAATCAACGATATCTCCCTCATCCGAACTCCAATTCAGTCGATTTTTTTTTTTTTTGGGGTATTTTTCCACAAGGAATCCAAAACTACTATTTATTTCTGAAAATTTTGTACAAAAAAATTCAGATCTTCTCTCTTGGCCCAAAACTCAAAACTTTGAAATCTCCTCTCCTTTTATATTACTCTTTCTTGATCACCTATGCTCTGATATCATGTAGAATTTTGTAGAATTTTGTAGAATTTTCCCTAGAAATCAGCTAGCTCTGATACCATGTAGAAATTCCTGGTAATACAATGTACTAAAGCAAAACACTTGATCTACTTCTACAACCAATTTAGCGGAAGCTTAATCGAACATGAGCAACATCAATAAGAACACATATAACTGATGTGGAGAAATCAAACACACATAACGCATAATATATCACTGGGGAAAGCACCGGCATAAAACCCCAACACTGTATTATCAATCAAGTGGAAATCCTCTTCAACATACAAAAAGAATCAGCTCAATAGCTATCCTGCTCTCTCTGTAATCAAAAGATCCTGATGATCTTCAATAAGAAGATGAAAATCATGGACTACCTAGGCCTCAATATATAGGTCACAAGTCCTCCAATCTCTTATAATAGATCCTTCTCCATGCAAGGAATACTTACTAGAAATATCCAAGCATCTGATAGTACATTGTCCCACATCTAATCTCAATTGGGTCTCTAACAGAACTAACATGCAACAGTTATCCATAGTGAATCCTCAGTTATCTAAAATAATAGTTGTCACATGCATGCAAGCATTAACAAACTATATTTTATTATTTTATCAACTTGTTAAAATAATCTAATTGCACTTGCCTAGTAAAACTAAGTCAACTGATCCTCTCATTATAGAACTGAACCTTATCTCCTTTAATCAAGGGATAAATTCCTAAATCAAGAGAGAAAATAGTTGCATGATCTCACAAAGACTTCTAGTTTAATTTTCCATAATTAATTAACTCATGGATATTAATTAATTAATATTTTAAACTGTTGTTAAGACCAAATTCATTTTTACTTCCTATAGTTAGACCCACAACTACTAAAAATAGGAAGGGACCCAGAAATGCTATTTTTAGAACTTTCTATTTTTAGCAATTTCACCTCTCACCCAATGTGGCCAATGACCTCACTTGCAAAACCGCTATTTTTAGACATGCTATTTTTAGCAGGTCTATTTTTAGCACATTCTAAATTTAACATTTCTTGTTGCACATTTTTCAACACAACCATAATTAAATAATGTTGTCTTCTAGTTATGGGTAGCCCTATAATAAAATATGAGATGATTTCCCATTTCACTTCAGGAATGGGCAAGGGGTTTAATAATCTAGCAATATGCTAGTGTTCCACTTTAGCTTTTTTTCATTTCAAATGCTTTGTTAAATATTCAGATACCTCTCCTTTCATTCTTGACCAATAGAATTCATTTCTAAGTGATGTAATAAGTTTTTGGTATCCTAGATGATATTAAAAAGTCTTTTTATGATGCTCATCTAAGATCAATTGCTTGAGTTTATATACATTAGGAATGTAAATTCTATTTCTGAATGCTAATAAATCATCCTTATTTAATGCATATTCTAAGTTTTCTATCTAACCATATTCATTTATTTGATTTTCCTATATTTGTCTATATATGTGATCTTCTAAAGTTATTTATTTAAGTTGTTCAAGATAAACTATATTAACACTACTTACAAAAATTCCACAAATCTTATTTACACTTCTACTTAATGTATCTACAATTTTATTTTCCTTTCCTTTGATATCTTTGATATCAAAATAAAATTCACATAGGAAAGTCATTCATCTTTCTTATATTGCATTTAAATGTGACTAGATGAAAAAAATACTTCAAGATGATATAATCAGTAATTAATGTAAAATTGTTTCCTAATAAATAATGGTGCCACATTTTTAATGCATGTATTACCACAACTAGCTCTAGATCATATGTAGAATAATTATTTTTATGATCATTCAATTTTCTATATTTATATTCTATCACATGGTTATCTTGCATCAACACCCCACCTATTCCTTCTAGGCAAGAATATATACATACTATGTCCTTATTAGGATCAACTGTAATAGACCCTAGTTGATTTTCTATGTAAATAAAATAATACCAAGGTCATGGGACACATATTCCAAGCTGAATTTTGGGAAAAACATAGTGATGGGTATCATTGGTGATTAATTAATGGCTATGGAAATTGGAAAAGGTATTGGCAAAGGCAAAGTGACATTAATTGGCATTTTATTTATGAAAATAAATTAAATAAGAGAAAGGGAAGGTGAAGAGACACAAATTTGCATGAGAGGGAAATTGAAGGGAAAATGAAGAAAATAGATGCCTCAATGATAGAAAGGATTTTGAGAATCAGTTGCTAGAGTTTTGATAGCTTAGTGTTGGAGATCTCCTTTATTCTCTCACTCTCTCATACTCTTATACACATAATATTCTTGGAGCAATCTAGGATACATAGGATTTGGAGAAAGAAGGAAAAGAAAAAAAGGAAAGCGTAAGGGAACAAGTGGATTAGCAGCTACAGTTGGATTTATTGGCAAGTAACAGGTTGCAATTGTGATTTCCTTGATTTTTTATGGATGCATGTTATATGCATGTGATTTTTTGGTTATGTGTTTTCATTGGCATGGGGATTTTCCTGGATTAGTAGTGGTTTTAGCCTTGCCTTGACATTTCCTACATAGCTAAGGTGTTGTGGATTTTTCCACTTTATTTCTTTTTAATTGGTGCTCGTAATTCCTTATGGATGTGGGTTGGAACAAACACTCTGGAATCCTTAGAACAACTTAGGTTGAGTAACTATTCCTAAATCCTAGGTTGGGATAGACACTCTGGAGCCCTTGGTGGGTTGAGTTAGTAGTCCCTAGAGTCAGGTTGGACAAACACTTTAGAGCCCTAAAAGGTTTTGGGTTGAGTTACTAGTTCTTGTAGCCCTGGATAACTTGGGTAGAGACCAATCTCGTTGGTGTTAGTGATGTCCAACCATGGAGGTGGAATCATTGTGGATGAGGGTTGAGGTGGTTTGGCCTCTGGAAGCCCTGTTTTGGTTTTTTGTATTCCATGAGATCCCACATTCCTACTTGGAATATGGCATAGCGGTGATGGGCTGAAAGAGAGATTTGGTTTAGCCCAATCTATGGTCGGGTGGTACGTGGAAGTCATTGACTTGGTTGGTATTTTTATATGTTAATATGAGACATTTCCTTATTATGACCTATGAGAATTTGTAGTGATTATATTGGTGATATTATGGTTGCGTTTTCATGGATTATATGTTGGTTATTTTCTGGTTATGTTGGTTATATGATGTGTATCATTTATGGCTCTTGCCATGAATTGTTTAGTTATTGATTAGTTGATTAATGTATGGACTAATAAATGTTGTTGCAGCTATGTGGATATGGCATATTGTCTTCTCAGTGATTCTCAAATGAATTTCAAACTATTATGATCAGATATGCATTCATGACCTGTAGCTTACATGCTTTCCATGTGTTTTATGAAATGCATGTTACGCTCTAGGCATTCTAGGTAAAGTTCTTCCTCTAAGTTTGAAAGTTTAGCATTTTGGTTATGTCATTTATGATTATGAGAATTCTCAAGTAGTTTTAGGTAGTGATATGGAGGCTGACCTGGAGTTGTGGCTCAGATCTTGGGACTGTACCATCTAAACTAGACTCATGCAATGTTGTGTGTGTGGTTGGAGGCCTTCAACTGCACCTAGGCCTTGTCATGCATGTGGTTGGGCGTTAAGTTGTGAGAAAATAAACCCCAGGTCAGGTTTTGGTCACCTGGGCTAGTCCTTTAGCCTGTGATTGTTCTATAGCCCTAAGGGATGTTGTGAGTTGTCAATTTGTGGTCATTTGTAGGCCCCACTTCCTTAACTTGAGATAGGAGGTTGGATCATGTCATTGTAACTCTTCGTATCATGTTTACTGTGGAATGCCAATGAAATTGGGTAAATGTGGGAGGGGTGGTTACAAATTGGTATAAGAGCAAGGTTGCAGAACTAGACCCCAAGGTAGACGTGTTTGTCATGCATGCATGTTAGTTATCGAGTCGTTTGTTATGCATGCATTTTGATAGTCATTGTTGCAGTTGTGTCATCATGTAGAGGTTAATGATGTTGAGATGATTGATATGATCATTTAATTATATATACATATGTTGTGTTAATCCAAATTAAATTTGCAGATGAGATAGGCTCCCCTTAACTTCACTGAGGTATGTTGGATTATGTTTATATTTGATTATCTGACATGGTATGTTGGTAGGAAGTAGAAGATCAGAGATGACAAGAAAAATGGTGGATTATAGTTCATGTGACTCTCCTTGTAGATCAGATGAACAATACAAAGATGTGTAGTCTTCTAACATGGTAGATACTTTGATAAGTTTAAAGACAAAGATTAGGAGTTGTAAGGCAGATAATGATAGGATCATCTAGTCATGAGAAAGGCTTTCCAGATCATAAGAAAAGTATTTAGAGGTCTATGTAGTGATTCTTCAGAGTTTATTACATTCGTAGTAACAAGGACAGTCATGGATCAATTATGGACAGGAGGAAAGGACTAATCAGGCATGTGGTAACAAGTCTCATGGAAGACACAGGTCAAATCGCATTAACACATTCAGAGGTGGTAGATGGATGGATACACCTAACAAAAGAGGTAGTGGTTATGGGTTCTATTCTAGTTATAAATCAGATAGACATCATGGTCATTATCATTATCCCCCTTATAGGAAGAGTGATAGGGGATACTTTCTAAATGAATTCAAGAAATCCAAGCCTCCTACATTTGATGGGGAGCTAAAGAACTAGAAGATGCAGAGGCATGGTTTCTTGGGATGAAGAAGTTATTAGAGTTGCATGACTATACAGAGAACATGAAGACCTGGATAGTTATTTTTAGTCTCAAGGGAAAGACAGACATTTGGTGGGAATATTTGATGTGTGTCAGAGGCATAAGTACAGAGGAATTGAGTTGACATGAATTCAAGGGACTTTTCAGAAAGAAGTATTTTTTAGAGAGATACTATGACGATAAGGTTAAGGAGTTCTATGAGTTGAAGATGGAATCTATGATAAACGAGGAGTACATGACTAAGTTTCTATAATCATTGAGGTATGTACCATACATTAAGGATAAGAAGGCGAATGTTCAAATATTCGTTAATGGATTGTCATTAACATTTAAGGATTAGATTGAATATCATGAGCCTCAGACATCGGAGTAAGTAATTAGGAAGTTGAAACATTGTTATGAGCATTCTACGCATAGGTTGGAGCCTAAGAAGGGTTGGAAAGGTAATGACAAGACTCAAGGAAAATGGTATAAGAAGTGAGGAATACCTTAGGATACATGTAATAAAGAGAATGAAATCCATAAAATAAATTCAATGCAGTTGGCAGAGGACAGGGATTTTAGTATGAGAAGTAGAACAAGGGTGATGGCAGAAAGCCTTTGTAGTGTTGGAATTGTGGCAAGGATCATCACAAGAGATAATTTCCATGGCATCAAGGTTGTAGACCATATATTTACAGTGCTCATGAGGCATAGACAGTTGGGGATGTTGGATAGAGTATTCCTTGGATTTATGCAGCATTGGATAATAGGCAGGTTGATCATCAGGTATCTATTATCAATATGCAAGGTAATATTTGTGATCAGTTGTTTCTATTTTAATTGAACCTATATATAACTATAATTATATCAGTCTTGACCTAGTGGATAAGTGTTCCTTGAATAAAGAAGTGCAAGTGAAATCTTGCTTAGTGCAGTTAACTACAGGTAATATAAAAAGAGTTCATCATTGGGTTAGATCTTGTGCATTTGATATGAACGGTATGTCTACATCATCACATATAAACATGCTTCCTTTGGGTTCTTATAGTATGTTGTTGGGTATGGATTGGTTGTACGTTTAGAAGACTAAGGTAAATTGTTACAAGAAGGCTTTTGAGTGCTTGGATGATGATGGAGAGAGGAGAATCTTGTCGGGAAAGAAGAAGCCTACATCAGTGAGAATGGTTACAACTATGTAGGAAAAGTACAGTAGCAGGAAAGGGTGTGTATTATTTGCGGTTCATATTTCTAATGACAAAGGGAAGGATGTTGAGGATGCTAAAATCTTGAAGAGGTATCTAGTTTTACAATAGTTTTAGGATGTATTTCTAGTATATATTGCAGAGTTACTACCTCATACGGAAGTGGATTTTTCTATTGAGTTGATGTTGAAAGAAACACTAGTATCGAAGGCACCTTATAGGATGAGCACTCTGGAATTAGTGGAATTGAAGTTTCAACTTAAGGAAATGATCGATAAGGGATACATTAGGCCATGTATGTTGTCTTGAGGCACACGAGTGTTTTTTGTGAAGAATAAGGATGGTACTATTAGGTTATGTATTTATTACAGGTAGTTGAACAAGGTGACGATCAAGAACAAGTATCATTTTTTGTGGATTGGTAATTTGTTTGATAAGTTGAAGGGAGCAGCATTATTTTCAAAGATTGATTTGGGATCAGGATATCATCAGATACGCATCAAAAAAGAGGACATCGACAAAACTGCATTCTGTACTAGGTATGGTCATTATGAGTTTGTAGTAGTTCCTTTTGATCTTGTTAATGCTCCAACTACTTTCATGTTTTTGATGATTAGTGTGTTGCATCCTTATCTAGACAATTTTGTGATAGTATTCATTGATGACATATTCATATATTCTAAGAATGAGGAAGAGCATGCAAAGCACCTAGCAGTAGTGTTAAAATTATTGAAATAGCATCAGTTATATGCCAAGATTAGTAAGTGAAGTTTATTTCAAACATAAGTTCATTCCTTAGGACATGTTGTTTCCAATGAAGGTATAGAAGTGGACTCGAAAAAGATCAGAGCTATCATGGAGTGGACAAATCCTAGAGATGTGGATGAGGTAAGATCATTCATGGGACTAGCAGGTTATTACAAGCATTTCATCAGGAACTTCTCACGGATTGCCTATTTTCTTACATCTTTGCAGTGAAAAGGGAAGAAGTTTGAATGGACTAAAGAGTGTGCAACTTGTTTCATGAAGTTGAAGCATTTTCTTACAAATGCTCCAGTATTGGACATTGAATATCCTCACAAAGAGTTTGTGGTATGTGTAGATGCTTGCAAAATAGGAATTGGTGGAGCCTTGATGCAAGAGGGACAGATGGTATGCTATGAGTGAAGGAAGTTGAAAGAGAACAAGCATAACTATGTGACACACGATATTGAGTGGGAAGTTATCATCCATGTCTTGAAGATGTGGATACATTATCTTCTTGGTAGGAGGTTTGTCTTGATGAGAGATCATAGTGGGTTGAGGTACTTTCTTGACCAACCTAATCTAAATGTCGGGCAAGCTAGATTGTTGGCTACTCTCAGTGAGTTTGACTTTGATATCAGGTACATCAAGGAAAAGAGAACATGGTTGTAGATTATCTTAGTAGAAAAGTGCATGTGAATCACATTGCAGTAATGAGTTCTTATGAGACAGACTTGCAAGAGTATATCTTGTAGGAAGGAAAGCATGATGACATGCATCATTAGTTTAGGCACTTATTACAATAGCAGGGTGAAGGCAATGGGGATGAGGAGTATCGTATCATGGTGGATGGCTTGGTTAGATTTAGGAACAGGATTTATGTACCAGATGACAGTGAGCTCAAGAATATCATCTTGAGGAAATTTGATGTTAAGTTGCATTCAGCTGACTTGGGATATCATAATACATTGACAGCAGTTAAAAAATTCTATCATTGGCCAAATTTGAAGAAAGAGGTGGCATATTTTATTGCTAGATGTTTGGATTGTCAACAGGTAAAAGAAGAGTGTAAGCATCTAGGTAGTCTATTGCAGCGAATTTTGATTCTAGAGTGGAAATGGAAGGTCATTTCCATGGACTTCATTATATGTTTTTTAAGGAAATCAAAGCAACATGATTCCATCATGGTCTCGGTTTATAGGTTAAGTAAGTAAGCACATTTCATTGTAGTTAATTCTAGAAATTCATCTAGTGAGGCAGCTCAGATTTTCATAAGGGAGATAGTAAGGTTGCATGGTGTTCCTAAGAATATTGTATCTGACAAAGGTTTCAAGTTTACTTCTAGGTTTGGGAAAGAGTTGTTTGTATGCTTGGGGAAAGAGTTGGTATTTAGTACAACTTATCATCCATAGACAGATGGACAAATAGAGAGGGTCAACAATATTCTTGAGGATATGTTGAGTGTAACACCCTCCTCCACATTTACCCATGCTAACTGGTCCACTGAGGTAAACATGTGATGAATATCTACTATGATGTGATTCAATTGTTAGCAATATTGTCATTGATGGAAAATGTGCAGCAAACAAAGGAGCAACACAAGGAGTAGCAAGGGATGCAGGAAAAGTAGCAAGCAAAGGAGAAGCACAAGGAGTAACAAGGGATGCAGGAGCAGCATCAAGCAAAGGAGAAGCACAAGGAGTAGCAACGGATGCAAGAGCAGTAGAAAAAAGAACAACATCACAAGGAGCAGTGAGCAGTAAGAGAAGGCAAAGGAGCAGAAGAAGGAGGAAGAGTTGTGATACATTAAATGTTCTGATAATGTTGTAGAGGTTACTATATTACATAATCTGTTGTGATATAAAACTGTTCATTGATCTTAATTGTTGTGATGCAAAGGCAAGACACCAAGGAAAAGGCAAAGATTTGTGTGATGCATTAATGAGAAAGAGATTGGTATTTGATGTTAGAATTATGTTGATTCATTTAAGGAGTAAATGTGGCTAAGATTAATATTGGATGAATTATTTATTTTTTGTTCTAATATTCAAGATATGAAGAGTTTGGAAATGAATGAGTGGAAGGAAAAGAGTCAAGCCTATTCACTTCATATTCTTATGTGGGATACAAACATCCAATAAACTATCTCTATAAAATATGTGATTTTGGAAGGCATATGTGAGGTTAGAGAATGGATTAATGTGGGGGGGCTGGTTCAACTATTATGCATTAATTACCTGGCACTTATGAAGTTGATGTGAAGCAGATTTGAAGGGAAGAAGATGCAGAAATGAAGATGAAGATATGTAAAGTTTATGAAGAGGTAAACTAGTACATTGTTATTTCATGTTTGCATAAGGGGATGGTAGTCTCCTTTCAAGTTGAGGCTTGATAAATATCTAGTTGGAGTTGGTTGAGGTAGAAGCCTCCTGTTGGTTGTAGCCTACAGAAAACATATGGGAGTTGGATCTTCCTTACATGTTTCAACTGTCAAAGTGTACCTCTGTTGAGTGCAGCAAAATTTCATGAGTGGAGAGATAAGGTGAAAACCGAATTGATAGCTTATGGACCTGGTGTATGGAAGTTTGTATGCAAAGGTTATTGTAAAGACTCCCCCTCTGTGCAAGAAAAAAAATGGAATGCTAAGGAAAAATGTGTTATATATAACAATCTTCATAATAAGAATATTAACACAATAATAGATTTAATGTTTACAAAATAAATCTGGGATAGATTACAGCTCATGTATGAAGAGGCTAACAACAACAATGTAGAGAAAAGAAAGAGGAAGGAGAAAAAAACTTGTCAAAGGGAAAGTGTTTAGTTAAATGAAACCTCTACCTTTGTGAATGTACCTAACTCTCTTGAAGAAAAGGCAAACTAAAATCAAGCCAGCCTTGAATTATCATTGGCTAGTGTAGAAAGATTGAAGAATGAAAACAAAGATTTGAAGAAACTCATGCAGATATGTGATGAGAGAGAGCATGAGTACAAGGAGGAAATTGTTAGCCTAAAGACACAACTTGAAGAAGCAAGGAGACTAGAAGAGGTGATGTGTAGTAAACTCAAGGAGAGAGACCTACAATGTAAAATATTAGAAGATGGAGTTGATTCAACCATAAGAGAGTTAGATCAAAAGAACAAGTTTCGTAAGAAGCTAGGAGAGGAGATAACGTTCATGAAGGACTCAGAAGAAAAGAGAAGTAGCTCAAAGGCATCCATAGAGGATAATGAAGCAGCCCTAAAAAAACCACTAGAGGAAGGTACAAGCAGAGTAAATAACAAAGAGGAAAATTGTACCAAGAAGCAACAACAAGAGTCAAAGAGTGAGTCTCATAAAATTATTTTGGAAAAAAGGTCATTTCCTTCTAGAGATGAGTTGAAAAAAATTGGAAGATCTCAAAGGAAATTCTTTTCACCTGGAAAAGATATGAAGTATTTTTCTTGCAATGAACTTGGACACATTGCAGCAGAATGTAAGACAAAGAAAATCAAGTTTAACTAGGAAACAATGCAGCAAATGAGATGACTCTCTCAAGAAAGCAAGTAGAGAAGACAGACACTCTTCAGGTACACAAAACATTTCCACGGCTATTGTTATTTGTGCAATGAATTTGGACATAAACTTGTTGAATGTAAACTATATGTAAAAAGGGGAACAAAAAACCACACCCTGACTCAACCATACCTTATTCAAATAAGATGCTATCTATGTCACAACCTTGGACACAAAGCCAATAACTACAAGCTGCCATATATCCTAAAGAATCCTAAACAGATGATGGAGGCAAATCAAACCAGACCAAACTCTGAATCAAAAATAAATGCAGATAGCAGAAAAAAACCTACCAAAACATGGAAGAGGAAGAAAAATGAACATCCTATGATTTCAATAACATAATGAATCCATCATGATCTCAGGGGGAGTTTCTCATGAAGCAATGAACAGTCTTTTCAAACTCTGTGTTAGAGAAATGGTACCTCATGAGAAGACTATGTTCCTTAAAGACATGATTGGCTAATAAAGGTGATCCACTGGCTCTATGGGTTATGTGTAGGATGTCATGAGATTGTTATGCAAAGAAGTAGGAAAATCATATATAAGTATCAGTTATTTTGAGGGAATAAAAGCGGTAAGAGTTTCTCTAAGGAGCATGGAAATCATCTGGTCAATATTAGAGTATAATTATCACAGTTCCTTGTTAAAAAAGTATTTGAAAGACTTTTTGGAAGCCAAGGGTCAAATGGCTATGGCATTAAATATGAACTGGAGGAGGATAATTACATTGATACAAATTTTTCTCTTTGACAAGATTCATCTTATCTAAATATAAATTTCAACTACCCTTATGTAAATATAAAGTTTGACTGCTTTGCCTCAAGCTAAAGAGTTTCAAGAATATTGCATAAAGGATCGTGTCGAAGAGGAGGAAGTGTTTTCCTCACTCGAGTAGTCAAGAGTTGTCGTAGTTTGGCCATAGTAAAGAACAATTAAATGCCCAAAGTTTGCATAGCAAGACATAAGTGGATGACAAAGAAAGGAATGAAGATTCCATTACTTTGGTCAAGGACAAAATTTCATCTAGTAGTCCTTGGTCTGAGAGTGCACCTAATAAAGGGGAATAAAAACCATGTATCATGGATTCTTCTTCAGTTTTAGTGTTCACTAAAGAGGAACTCAAAGAAATTATTTTAGATAGTTCTTTGGCATGCAATCCCCATACAAAAGAGGAAGAAATTTGTTTTGTGAAGGGAAATCCAGAGACCGTTTTCCGGCTGATGACAAATTAAGCATACAAAATTTGGAGGGGCATACGAATTCTGGAGTTGGAGTTGTGCATAAATTGTTCTAGATATTGTATCAAATTGTGAAGAAATAAAAGCATCGGATATTTTGAAAGGTAGAAAAAATTAGAATATTCATGCAAGTGATGGAGATGAGCTGATAGGAAAAAATGATGACAACAAATTTTTGGCATCCTAGGAAGGATGCTCTCTGATTGTAAAAGAGAAGCAGAATTGTATAAGATGTATAAGATATGAAGCTGAAGGAATTGCCCAAGAGAATTTGTATAATTTGTCACAAGCTTATGATGAGAAACACAATGACAACAGTATGCAAGGGATTACTGCCTTGGAAAGTTTAAGTGGTTGCTTCATTGAAGCTAGTGAAAACGTTGAATCTCCAAACAAAAACAAGGTTCAGGCATGTGAAGGTGAAGTATTTTATATAGATGCTAGATCAAAATACAAGGGTATGGATGTGTCTAATATGAATATAATACAATGGTGTACTTCTTCATGTGGCAATGCAAGCGATAAAGAAATATTTACCACTAAATGCAATGACTACCCACTATTGGCCGCAAGGGAAACTAATCATCCTGGAGAGAATGAGCAGTTTGTTGTAAAGGTTTGGGAAAAGCAAGCAAAATTATATTTCCGAGTTGCGTTACACTATGATACCTCTAAGCAACGTCAGGAAGATTGATACCTCTCAGCTGCGTTGGATTTATGAGTTGCATTAATTCAACATATGGAATGGTATGGAGACACCAGAGGGTGCGGTTTATGAGCATAATGCCATTTCACATTATGTCAGCACTCTATGAATACATTATGGACAGCCTATTGTTCAAAACGTTACGCTTGCTAGAAATTCTGCCAGCACCAGACTTACCAAGTCAAAACGACGATGTATATTCTTGGTATATCATAATTATGGTGTCATATATATTCCCTACAGTCTGCCCTCCAACAATTTTATTCCATATATTATTTCTATCACTTAGGAGGTCGATATATTACAGGAGTTGTTACACTGCAATATCTGTGTAATTACGTCGTCCAGACACAATGCTCCAAATCCACGCATTCATATTTGCACATTAGTTTTCCATGCAACCCAATGGCATTTTCTCTCATCAACCTGCCATTGTAGACAAATTGTGAACAAGGAGACAAAACGTTATGCTGCTTGTGTGGTTCCAGAGTTGGTTCGTATGAACGTTACTCAGTGGTGTTGGAGCATTCTTATTATAATCAATGTGTTAAAGAGAAGACATGGCAGTGTTATGATAAATATTGATGGTGTGTTACACTGAGAGAAGATATGGCAACACTATGATAAATATTGATGGTGCATTACATTGATGTATGTTGGAAGCGTCAGCATATGCAGCATTCAAAATTTGTGGGAAGTAATGCAGGACACGACTCTCATGATACTTGCAGTTATATCTCTAATTCTTGAAATTTATAAAGAAGGGTGGCCCAAAGGTATATATGATAGTCTCGGCTTTATTTTTAGCATTTTATTAGTTTTCTTCGTAACAGAAACTTGTGATTATCATCGATCACTACAGTTTAAGGCTTTATATAGAGAGAAGAAAAAGATATTTATACTGGCGGCATATGAGTTGTTGGGTGATACATACTCGTGCGCGTAGCTCCCTACCATATAATGTTGAAATGAATGGTGCTAGAAATACATGGTGATCCCGGTGAAGAACAAGAAACCTCTGCTCAAAACATATGGTGCTGCCAGCCAGAAAACATATTGCTCAGTCTTTATGTTCCTCGTGTAGCTTGCTCTGAAGGATCGTTGGTAGATGAGTTTAAAAAAAAAAATGTTTATGTTGATATCATAATCTCTCTAATAGAATCACATCTATTGTCATATCATATGACTGGCATCGTTGAATACATGTTGGCATCGTATTCATCAAAACCTCTCTCCAACTTGCGCACAATGACTTCCATACTAGCCTTGAATTTCATCCTTGCATCCAACAAAACTTTAGTGCAAAGGCTCTCAGCAATTGACAATGACTATTAATGTTGAAGTATAAAATCCACATGAATCCTTTGAGCATATTTCTTGTAGTTCAAGTTAGGTTTATCTCGACATACACACAGCCCTAAGCGTGAACTCTTAGGTTCAACTATATTCACCTAGTTGCACAACAATATTGAAATACTTTCTATGTTTACCAAGATAGAAGGTTAAAGATCTGGCTTGGATGTGGATTGAAGAATTAATTTGATGAACTAGTCAATGCTAATATGTTGCAAGCCAATTAACACTAGTCATATGTGGCGAAGAAATATTGTAGGAAATACAAAAACACCTAGATTCATTAAACCAAGACACTCAATCTCATGGATGTGTTTTGATAGTAACATTTCAGTAACAGTGAGTTGAAGCGTTGAGCAGAGTTAACTAAGGGGATTATTTCATTGGAAAGGATGTTAGTTATTGACTTTTACAGACAATATATATTCAGTCCTCAAAGCTCTTACATGTTTATAACTCAGTCGTAGGGCTTGTGTATGAAAATAGTATAGTATTATTCCTGCATGACTGACTCCGCGAGCTAACACTTGAGTGTCAACTATATATTATATTCAAGCCGTAGTTGTAAGGATACAATTTACATATGTAGGTGTGTTCGAATTTTGTGGTGTTATATATATATATATATATATATATATATACACTATGATGATATGAAACAGGTTCTACAATAGGTTTTCTTATCAAACACATGGTTATTCATGGTTATTCATTTGGATGTGTTGAATGCTTCATTCTTCAGCCATTTTATATGCTATGTAAATTATTTGAAAGGAATGTGGTACAACATCGATGAAAACAAGGTAATTCCAGTTGGCCTTGATGTGGTGATGTCGATAAGAGAATTTTTATTATTCTTGTATTCCTTCGGTGGAGCATTTGTATATATCCTTGTATATATCTATATCTATATATATAGGAATGAATTATTGTCACTTATGAGTTGAGATAAAGACTCCAAATTCATGCATGTTTGGTTTGGTTTGGCCTGCTTGCTCATATCCTGCCTGAGTGCTACAACTTTTATATTTATTTGAAGCCTGCCCGAAACTATGTATACAAAAAAAAAATGGTTCGGACAAGGGTGAAGAGAGAGGAGAGGAGAACACCAAAAGGTGAGCTTCGGACTATTATTCGTGCCTTAGATACTACACAGTATCAGATGGATGTCAATATTATTGCAGAGACATAAGTTGGAGTTGTTGGCATAAGTTGGGAGGCTTGCAAAAACATTGCATCTACCAAAAGATGTTGGATATACATGTGAAACTGCAGGATACTTCTGGATTTTGCATGTTTATTCTCGATGGGAAAAATTTCATGTTGCTTGTGAAAATAATCAGGATAAAGCTAGTTTTATGAAAGACAGATTTTAGTTTAAGGAGTTCTTCTCAGAAACACCTCACCTAGTATTCACAGGCGTGTCTGCCATATTACTACCATTCCAATACTCCAAATGTATATTTCTCCATTGTTATGCTCCAATGATATTGCTCACTTCTAACCACCAGAATGCAACGTTCATTACAACATTACTACGTCCATTAAACCATTATATATCATCGCTCTCAATATATCATGGATTCCAAATTACTTCCCACAATTGTTTTGTCAACATGGTAGGAGGAGTTCATTATGAAATGGCATATGATGGTTGTACGTATGGAAAAGGACTATAGATTCAATTGAGAAACAATTATAATTTATGTGGCTATCAATGCTAGGGAACTTCTTAGAATCAATGGAGCATTGTATATTTTTCTTAAACATATGTGTTTTTTTTGGATTATTGCTTCAAAATTAGAGAATTTTGATCTATATTGCTTCCTTCTGAATTGAAGAAAAATGTTAATGCTCTTGTAACCATTGAAGGACAAATTTCCCTAGGTTCAAGAAATCAAAAATATAAATGCTTCAGATGAAAGATCCCCTATGGAGGCTTCAAAATGCATGATGCAAATGAAATGGATGTTGAAGGTTGTTGCAATGGTTCAATGTTTATTTCTTCAGATTTATTTCCTATTACATACAAGGTTATGGAGTTACATCCTCAAGTACTTGCCTCACTTATTCAATGTTTTGTTTACTTATTATGCAATGCACTTATTATTTGGTGACTATACGTCATAATATCTTACAAAGTGTTCTCTTAACTGAATATGTACGCCATTTTCCAGAATGTTTTGACAACAATATATTACTATATTCAATCATTTCTGAAGCTTATTGGGAGCAATGTTTATCAAGTAGAATTCAATCAATGATAGTGTCAACATTGTTTACACAGACCAATACATTACAATGTACATGTTACAAGGCATCTATAACCCCTTGCCATTGATGTCAAAGGGGGAGGTAAGCAGAAGCTATGGGAAGGAGAAATATCTTTGAGGAAAAAATGAGGAGGATGAATGAGTTGGTTTGCCATCAATGCCAAAGGGGGAGATTGTTGGCAATAGTATCATTGATGGAAAATGTGCAGCAAACAAAAGAGAAGCACAAGGAGTATCAAGGGATGCAGGAGCAACAGCAAGAAAAGGAGCATAACAAGGAGTAACACGGGATTCATGAGCAGCAGTAGGTAAAGGATTAGCATAAGGAGTAGCAACGGATGCAGAAGGAGTAGCACAAGGAGAAAAGAACAGTAAGAGAAGGCAAAGGAGGAGAAGGAGGAGGAAGAGTTATGATATATTACAAGTTCTGATAATGTTGCAGAGGTTACTATATTACATAATCTGTTATGATGAAAAATTGTTCATTAAGTTTAATTGTTGTGATGCAAAGGCAAGACTACAAGGCAAACGCAAAGATTTTTGTGATGCATTAATGAGAAAGAGATTGGTATTTGATGTTGGAATTAGGTTGATTCATTTAATGAGTACATGTGGTTGAAATGAATATTGGATGAGTTTTTTTGTTCTAATATTCAAGATATGAAGAGTTTGGAAACAAATGAGTGGAAGGAAAAGAGTCAAGCCTATTCACTTCATATTCCTATGTGGGATATGTTACCACCTAAATCTGCCTTAGGCTGAAGGAAGGCAAAATTCAGGGTAACCCAAACCACGCTCGGTCTAGTAGCTAGCCCTACCAGAACAGGAGAGGGATCTCTCCCAATCACTCTCAAGTGTATAGATAAACGATATGGTCTGAGATGAATTACAGTGAATATTGATTTTAGGCTAGTAAATAAATATGGATAAAGGAAACAATTTTTTATAAATGACTGAGTTTCTAGGATGTATGGGACCAATGGACAGCAATGAGTAGAGAATTTAACACAAAGGCACAAATTACTTCGTGAGGCAAGACAGGCAGAAAGCCTAGCAATTGTATTTGAAATAATACGAAATGGAAATATTGTTTAGGAGGGTGAAAAGGGCATAGACACATGAATCCTTTTCAACAGAAGAAGAACACATAACGTGAAACTTTCCCACAGGTAGAGCAATCTACCTTATCTTACTTTGAAAATTTCACTAAAATGAATATGAATGAACTGTGAAACATAACGAAATACATATGAAACATAAAGAGAACACATTTTCTACACTCACGCCCGAAGAATCTCATGAAACAGAGCCACTACCTTTCATTAATCCTCTGTCAAAATATACAATGAATAATTGAGTTTCTCTCCCACAGTCTCCCAGAAATTACAAGCCAACCAACCCTTTGCAAATGGTTTTCATACAATAAATAGACTATGCCATGAGGAAATAGAACAACCAAGAGTTGGGGAGTGTTTTGAATCATTACAAAGTGGAAGCGGAAAGCCAACCATTAGTTACAGGTGCAGTGTTACAAAAATGACAAATGGCTTGGGTGACTACTCGCCTTCCTTTTCCACTTGGATAGAAGCCCACCTTAGGTGAAAATATTCTTTAAGAATTGCCTTAGTTGCCAAGAAAAATATAGTGTAATTTAGAGGGCTTGGAGAAAGTCGCGAATCGAAATGTCGCGGAGCAGAAGTGATTTTGGCCTTTTTCTCTATATGCGCCGCGCCCAAATCTATATGTGTCGCGCCACTTTGGAGGTAATTTTGAGGTACCTGTAGGAGTCCAATGTGCTCAAGTGTGCTTGTTGGAAAGCCTGGCCTGTCTACTTTCCAACCCAAGTGGAATTTCTGCATTTGGTGCTCATTTTCCCCTCCAAAACTTCATTCTCTCAAGACTGCTTCCTGTGTGTCAAAATAGGGGTAGAGAGGTCATTTTTTGAGTGTTTTTGACCTCCTGGAGACTCAAATCATGCCCAAATTTCTTGTCCATGCACCAGCAGGCATGATTTTTCATGCTGAATCCAAAAATTCAAGCCATTTGTGATTTGGAGCTCCCAATCCTAAGCGTCGCGCCAGTGGCGCGGCGCACAAGGAGAAAAAACCTATGTTGTGCCCAAAAATTTGTCATGTGACCAAAATTGTCCCAAATTTCTTGAAATTTGGGTTGGAGATCCCCTATGAGGTGCTATACTGGGCCACAGAGGCTTCAGCCAAGATTCAAAGCCGATCTTTCTCTTTTTGCCTCTTTGTCGCTTTTCTCAATTTTGCCTTCAAACTCCTTATCCGAGCCTTTGAACTCATGTTCTGTGCCCTGTAGTGATAAACCATCCGCCTCAATATGGTTTTGTCCTTGTCGGCCTTCTCCAATAGTCTCTCAAGGTGGATGTTGATACGCTCGAGCCAAGACTCTCGGTCATTGTTAATTTCTTGCTCCAATGGAGTGAGCTCAATCCTCCTATGATGGGCAGCTTGGCGATTCTCACGGATGTTTTGCAGCTCCATGATCTCATGCTGGTCCTCAAGCTATTTGTTCCTCTGCCCAAATACCTGATAACATTTGCCCTCTCCAAATTGAGTGACAAGTCTTGGATCTCGTTTTCTGCTCCCGTGGTCCTCCTAATTTGGCACTCTCCACATTTGTATCATCATCATGAATGAGGATGAAGTCAGCCTCTTGTTCACCTGATGGCCCCTCGTCATGCATGGGCCTCTTGCCCTTGTCCTGTACCTGTGTTGTCGATGTTGGAAGCGAGGCCCCTTCCACCCTGGGTGGAGATAACACTCGCTTTGCTGCTGCAAACAACTGTCTACTGCCTCTCTGATAGGTGATAAATATTGGCATAGTAGTGGTGTCATGGTCCTCATACTGATGAGAAGGACCACATGTCTCATGTTCAACCTCTGATAATACCTGTGAAGTGCTGAAGAGGTCACAGGAGATGAAGTCATCCCAAGTAATGCCCTGCAATCCCAGCTAATGATCCACCAAAATCTTAATAAGAGCAAAGTGATAAACACTGTTAAGTTGCTGCTGAGGGGTCTTGTGCTGCATGAAGGTGTTCATCCTCTCTATGTTCCTGCAAATGAAATATGGGATGTTCATCATCCATACCATGGTAAAGTGCATGAGCAACCTGATGTGATAGGCATACAAACGAGAGAATCTCCCCTCACAGCTGAAGTATTTCATAATCTATTTCATGAGTGGAGCATATTCATCTTTCAAATATCTCAATGGAAAGACTCTTTGGAGCTGCCTCAAGAAACTGGCCTTAATGTAAGGCTCATAATGCTGCCTATCCACCTTTTGTTTCTTGTGCCACTATTCTCCAACATTTGGTATGCCGGTTGCTAATGAGATAGTTTCGGGTGTCAGTGTGAAGGTGACCCCAGCCAAGATAGAGTGATCTCCATGTAGGTGAAGCACAAAAATATAGGCCAACTCATGATGAACTCGAACATTCGCCACCCTTTGACAAAACTCAAAACATGATAGATGTTGGAAACATGACATAGCAAGAGGGCAGGGCTGCAGTTCTATGAGGGTGGTTGGCTTATCCCTAACATGTTTTCCACTTTTGTGATGTCTCCGGGGAGCCTATTCTTCCGAGGATGAATCACTTTGGGTCTCCATCTCATACTCCAATGAATGCTCAGATGCCATGACTGTTATATGTGTACTGTGTTTGGACTGCCCTTTGATGATGGTAGTGAAACTATGTGATGATATGAACTCTGCCACCGAGGGGAACAATACAAAAAAGGAGTGTTAGGAAGGGGAATAATATGATGGGAATAGGGGTTATGGGGGGAAATTTTGTTTAGGGATATGTAGGAGGATTTAGGGATTGTATAAGGTAGGGTTTTGGGGTTTACATTAACAAATAAGAGGATGGGATAGGGAATAGGGGTTTGGTAATATTTTAGGGTAGGGAAAATAGGGAAAAATGGGATAGGGGGAAAGGGAAAAATGGAAAGAGGGGGGAAAATGGGAGGTGAAAGAGGAGCCTTGGCATCAACACAACCAATTTGCAACCCTAGAGCAATAGCTTTGATGATTTTGAGTGGTAGGGTTTAGGTTTTTTTTATTGCAATTATAAATGACCATACACCATCATCACATTCACAAAATTTGATTAACAAGCAAGATGTAGACCCTACCTATCAATTTGAAGGGTTTCAAAGTGACTTGATGCATATTTGGCACAAATTCAGGCCTTGGTGGGTGTGCGCCGCACAACAAACCCAGTGCGCCGCGCTCGGTATATGCGTCGCACCCGTGTTAACTTTACACTGTGGGGTCACGCTCTGTGCGTCGCGCTCTTTATATGCGCCACGCCGCTCTGTGTGTGCGCCGCGCTCCTGAAAATGACTCCAAACTCACTCCAAACACGTGCAAGTTTCTCCCAATGACTTTGCAATGGTTCTCTACAACCTTGATTTGCACAATGATTTTGTTACTTGTGGAAACTTGTATATAAAGGAATTTGGAGTCATGGGCTTAATTTTTTCTTCTTCAAAAACCCACTTTGCTAATGTTTCATTTTGGCTCTTTTCACTGAGTTAATGCAACAGTGAATTTCACTTTTCCCTTTGAATTTTTAGCTAGAATGATGAAATTTTCGGCACTTTTTGCAGGGGTTATATGATAGTGCATTTGGCCAAGGAAACCATGACTGTGCCTGAAGAGATAAACTAGAGACTCTTTTGAAAACTATCACAAATGACACACTATTTGACTTTTCTTCAAAATAGATTTTTGAAGAACAGTCGAAGTTTGTCAACATGACGATGAAACTCTTTGAATCATAACTTTGTAAGGGCCTCCCTCTGCCCTGCATGGCTTTATTGGACATGGCTGAAGAACAAATTGACTAATCCCTAGAACTAATGATTGAAAATGACCTTTTTCCATTAAAGGACCAAACCTTGATTGTCATGGACTTTAGTGAACATTAATGAAAAGACCTAGGCCAGCAGGTGCCATACATGAGGGGAACTGAATGACCAGACCTTTCCGTCAGATAATGGCATGCCCCTAGCGGAATGTAGCTGAGTGAATGGAGTGGGACTCCTAAAAATGAAATGCAGAAAGAATTTTGATCTCTGACGGAGGACTGACCAGACCAACTCTAACAGGATACAAACAGCCAGTAAACTATCTCTATAAAATATATTATTTTGTAAGGCATATGTGAGGTTAGATAATGGATTAATTGGGGGGAGATTATTGAACTATTATGCATTAATTACCTGGCACTTATGAAGCTAATGTGAAGCAAATTTGAAGGGAAGAAGATGCAGAAATGAAGATGAAGATATATAAGTTTATGACCAGGTAAACCAATACATTGTTATTTTGTGTTTGCATAAGAGGATGGTAGTCTCCTTTCAAGTTGAAGCTTGATAAATATCTAGTTGGTGCTGGTTGAGGTAGGAGCCTCCCGTGAGTTGTAGTCTATAGAAAACATATGGGATTTGGAGCTTCCTTGCATGTTGGAGCTTGCATAAAATTGAGGTAGCAGCCTCCTGTAGTTTGGGCCTATAGAAAATTAGATGTAATAAGGAGTAGGATCTTGCCTTTGCATCACAACAATAATAAAACCATGGTTTTCTCCCTTTATGGGTTTCCACATATATCTGGTGTCAATGTGTGTTGTTATTATGTGTTCATGTATCTCATTTGGTTTGCTTATTACTTGTTGATCACATATCCATATGTTGGTTATTATTTGTTAAGTTTCTCATGTTATGTATTATTTAATGATATTAATGAAAAGAAAATTAATGTCCATGTATATACTAAACTAACTCCCCTCCCCCCCCCCCCCCCCCCCCCTTTGTCTCAGTTTAGTCAAGTTTTCAACATCAACTCCCCAAGTATAGTTAAGGAAGTGGAACTCACAAAACAAAACCAATCTGACCTTTCTTAGGGGCTATAGGACCTATAGGAGACAACCAACCCTCCCATGTGCCCAACCCCTGAGACAACTTGTAATTTTGCTGAGCTAGACCCTCATTCGCTCTCATGACAATCCATGCATGTGAATGAGACCCTTTAGTCGCTCCCATAGCAAGGCATGCATGCGACTATGGCCTTTTTCAAGTAGTGTTGAGCCATCGACCTCAGATTATGTGCCACTTTTTCAAGGATAGGTCTCTTTCATATGCCTAAAACTTCATGGAACTTCCATAAATGATAAATAACAATGAATTAAAGCTACTAATGCAAATATTAGCATAAGGACTTAAGTTAACCCCCATTAGCCATGACAGGAATTTCGTCAAACATATCACAAAAATGTAATCTAGAGGTCAAAACCACATATCTGAGAATAGGGTTTCATACTTATCTAGGAATTATCAAGAAGAATCAATGCCTTATCATAATAGCTTCATTATCATCTATTAGGTCATATATTCATTCACATTTCATGTACCAATCAAATCATGATGAGAGCCATAACCAAAGTTTATCATGAACCATGCTTATAACTAGCATATATCCAACATAATAACAAGAGTAGAATAACCATAAAACCCACATATTAACAAGTACATTTACACATGAAATATCAAAGGAAAATGAGCTTATATTAACATATGTAAATCCAACCAAGTTAAAGACTTCCACGTACCACCTAACCATAGATTAGGCTGACCCAAATATATCTTTCACCCAATCAACCATGTGCCATATTCCAAGCATTAATAAAAATGCGACTTACAAAAAAGCAACCAAGGCTTCCTCAAGATTGAGGGATTCCTAGGCCCAAGTCCTCATCTATACAACCAAGATTTACCGCAATCCCTCCAAGTAATTCCTAGGCCCAAACAATAAACATTCACTACTAGGCTTTACCAGAATCCCACCATATATCAGTCCATAGATCACTAGCCCTATACAATCATGGATGCCTCTGGATCTCTCCACCTAAACTGTGAGTAATTTGTTTACCTCCACCTCTAGCCTTTACTGTATATCCCTCCATTCATTGGTCAAGGATTCCTAGGCCCAATGAGACTCCACCCTCTAGGCTTTATTGTATATCCTTCCATTCATCGATTGAGGATTCCTAGGCATAACGAGGGTATACACAATCAGGATTTATCAGAATCCAACCATCGTAGGTCTAGGGATTCCTATGCCTTGCATTTCTCCCCCGAGACCACCCCACTCAGTTTTGAAACCTTCCGAAAATCTAGCTCAACCAAATAAGAGAAACCCCATCACACCATGGCTATCTGGAAATGCCAAGGCAAGGCTAAAAACCACTGTCACATCTGGCCAAACCCATACCAATGACAGCAAGAGGACCAAAAACATGCATACATGTATCGTGCATGCCAATACTAGGAAGGAAATCATACATGCCACTTGATACCTACAAGTAATCCCACTCAATCCATTTGATCCAACTCTTCCTTGCTTGATCTTTACTTCCATTTTTCTTTCTTGTCCTTCATTTACCTTCCTTCCCCCAATGCTAGAGTGCTCCAATAATACTCAGTGTCCAAGAGTAAGGGAGAGAGAGAATAGAGAGAGAGCTCCAAAATTGAACTTACAAAAGTCTGTGAACTGGTCCACATAAGAATTTTTATCCATGAGACCTCTATCTTCTTCATATTCCATTATTTTCCTTCATTTTCCTTCTCACATACAACCTGTGACCTTTCACCTTCCTTCTCTCCCAATTTCCATTATTTTCATAAATAAAATGTCAATTAATGCTTCTTTCCTTTCCAAAGCCTTTGTCATTTCCTTTTCCAATTTCCTTAGCCATAATAAACCAAATGAAAACCCACACTAGGATGCTTTTCCCAACATTCGGCTTGGAATACGTGTCTCATGACCTTGGTCTTATTTTTCCTTTATTAACTTTATTACATGGATTTTTAACCCGGGGTTGTTACAAACCCATCCCCCTTAGGGGAACACTGTCATCGATGTTCTATGACACCTATAACCAACAAGACCCCAAAAAACCAAAACATATTGCACATATGCACATTTTCTTAACCAACAAATAAAAGGATACAGTGCTTGTATTAGTAACAAGGGAATCTAGAGGCTCACACCTTCACCATAAAAAGTAGTACTAAGATTCACCTTCTTCCCAAGAAGTTAAGAATCCACTGCCAAAATCAAAGTTTCATCCAATTTCCAACACTACGATCCTGGGACACTTGTCCTCGCGGTGAACAGTTATAGGATCATTGTTCCAGGGCACACTCCCAATATGCTTATGATTCCACTTGGAAATGATAATGACCAAAATAAATCCATCCCTGGCCTTCCCTTCTCTACTACGCAGTCCCTCGGGAAATCTGGTCACCCCTTCTATGCGGCCACTCACCTTCCAAGTTCCCCAACATCCCCTTTCCTAGGGGATCCATCCCTTGGCAAGGTTTCCTCGCATCAGAAGATACAAAAAATAAGGCATATATTTTCCTCAAAACCATCACACAAGTCATATCATGCTCATGGAAATCAATGGACACAATTGGCTACCAATGTCCCACAATGGCACTACTCCTAAAGTGCTTTACCAGAATACTATTGCATGTTCCAATTCCTTTCATTGATGTTCCTATTTCTTGCAGTCCATTTCAACCACCCAGTCTTGCAATTTCCATGCTTTCCTATACCAAGCACATAATTCCCATTAGATTCAAAATGAATTGAAATAAATCCAAATCATAACTCATTAGTGGCCTATCAACCAGGTACACTTGCACTTATGTTCACTTCTTGTCACAATAAGCCAAACTATCTCTTGACCAAATCATTATGTATAAACATATCACATACAGTTAGCTCAAAACACAACCATCATAGATAAAAATCATGAATCACATGCAATCCTCATAAACCATAATCATAGATCACATGTAACCATCATAAATCAGAATCATAGATCACATGCATAATAAAATTGAAATAAAATACTTATGCTTTAATCGATCCTTTGCTTCTACCTATGTCCTTTGTCCTTTCAATACACACAGTAGATTAGATGCCACACTAGCAAGCACCAAGTTCCTTCACTTCTCTTCAGACATGTAAACATACACACAATGTACATCACATGCATATACCCACACACAGTGTACTACCCAACACCTACACCTAATCCTGGTGTACCCCACAACACAATACATACACCTACACCCGGTGTACAACGCAACACATACACCTATACCCAGTGTACAACACAACACATACACCTATACCTAGTATATAACATAACATAATACATACACCTACACCCAATGTAAAACAAGACACATACACCTACACTCGATGTACAACACAACACATACACCTACACCCGGTGTACATCACAACACAATACATACACCTACACCCGGCGTACAAAAAAATACATATATATACACAGAATACAACACAATGAATACACAATTCACTATACAACGATTGCATAATGCACATAACATAGTACCCCATGTGCACAACATAGCATGTATGACATGAACATAATACCACATGTACAACATGTACACAGCACCACCTATACATGGCACCACCTGCACAATGTGTACACAACACAACATGTACACGATACCACCTTCACAACGTGTACACAGCACCACATGTATGCAGTACCACCTGCAGAACATGTACACAACATGACATGTACACAGCACCACCTACACAATGTGTACACAACACCTCTTGCACAGCATGTACATAGCACCACATGTACAACATGTGCATAGGAATTCACATACATAATACCACATGTGCAACATGGACATAGCACTCCATGTACAACATGTACACAACACCATATATACACAAAATCGTATGTACAACGTGTACACTGCACCACATGTACACAACACCATTTGTACATAGTACTACATATGCAACATGCACACAACACCAATACTGCACATGCTAAGACCACACTATCCTTACCAAGAAACCTTACTTCTAGCATCTTTCCACTATCCATGCTTGCCCCAGCATGTTGCAGATCACACTGCTTTCATTCCACTGTTGTACCCCTCAACATTACCTGCCATAACATAGATATAGTATAATCACATAATATCAATTCATATCCACATGATACTAACCTCATAGATTTTCTTAGGTTACTCTTCCCACTTGATTCCTCATAATACCAGGAAACTCTTCATGTCATTCACCTGCATAAGCAATCATTCCTCCACACGAATGATTCCCTGATGACCCTGCCATACAATGACATATATACATACATATATACATATAAACATCAGCATAACCATGATCACAACATAATTACTAGATATCATAAGATCTAGGTTAAGTGAACTCCCTTTATCTGTGCACAACATGCACAACATTAAAAACAACCATTCCCAACATAGCCAAGGCATTTGACGCCTCATATCCATTCACTTTACCTTTCCTTATTACCTTCCTCATGATTTCCCTACCACTGTCCATTTACCCCAATGGACTCAACCAATCCAACTAGTTGTCATATTCTTACCTTCAGATGCCCTTTACTTATGCATCGAGCTTCATCTAGGTCTTACGTTACCTGTTGAGTTTCATTCAACTCTCTTGAGCTCCATTAAATTTCCTATTTTCCCAACCAATTCCCAATACCCTCAAACATAAAAGGCAAGAACAAGAAACAAACAAGAAGCAAACCATGAAATACCAATATCAATACAACAACACAAACAAAGTAGCAAGGCCATGCACTCGACATAAATAAAACTGCAAATCAAGCGCAAGAAAATCACCAAAACATTAAAAACACAAGACTACTAACAAACAACATGACTCAATCTCCATGGGTTCCCAATGCTTCCAAGTGAAAGATCAACCCAAGCCTACTTCAATATTTCATGGCAGTCTCCTTGCCATGAAATTCCCCTGCATTATACTATCATAAACACATAATTGTTAGTGTATAAATAAATATAACAATACAACAATTACCTTACCTTGTTATATCAAGCAAGTTTTCCTAAACACTTGCACAAGTGTCATCTCTCAAGGAACTCCAATTCCTTGACAGATCCAACCATAACTAGAAACCAGTTGTTTACCTGTCAAGTACATCTTCATAAATATAGCACATATCCACATAATGCCAGACAAAATCTAGCTTAAGAAGACTTCCTATACTCATGCAAGTGCTCATTCATTTGGAACTGCGGTTTCCAAACATTTACAAATGAATTCCTACCCAATTCCTTCCTTTTACCTTTTTCCTCACTACAATTGAGTCTTATTATGTCGTGTCACATCACCCAATTTTTAGCTATATAAACAAATCAATTATTACCTTGTCACTCTGATGCTAAGCATGTTTCCTTGCAATTGTTCACACATGTCAATCACATGTTCCAAATATCAAGACATCATATCTATTAACTAAAATTAACCTCTACCACGAATAACATCCATGTCATAATCAACTCACAGTCACTAGTCATAATACTACAACTAGTGCCCACTTGCATTCAAATAGGTACCAATTCTCTCAACAGATAATGTGTTAGTACAACCATCTTAAACAAAATCATTGCTTCAAGCAATATTATAGACACATACTCATATCATGAAATTAATCAAACATTCAAACAACATATATATGACATAATAGAGACCGAACACTCAAACACCGAATAGACAACATAATCAAACATTCAAACACGAAAAAGATCACATAAGCAAACTCATACTTAATGTATCTCGAGGGAGGCTATTATGTCTACACAATCAATCTATATTAGCATGATATAACTTCACAACACATCAACTCAAACTTAAATAATGCCATTATATCCATATAGTAACTAGCTAACGTGTTCAAATCATAAACTCATAAACAATTGGCATTCACGCATAACAATCACATATGCACAGTCAGCCTAGATTAGTAAAACACAATATTACAAATATGTCAGCTCATACCTGAATATCGTCACCATAAAAATATGCATAGGCCAATCCAAGTTAGAAAGATACATATAACATCAACATCTTAACTGCATTGAGCATAATCATAATGCATACAACCGTAATGCATATAACAACAAGTACTACCATTCATGACATTCTGACACATGCATATAACCACACTGATCAACTAGCATCTATCATGCATGTAACCACAACAACAATAGAATGACATACATGTACATAACCCTAATGCTTATAACAACCATTAACCAACATACCTGCATACCCACCATACAAACCTATATGATGATCTGCTCTTACCTCGAGGTCCAGTGTTGCATCCTCGCTCTTATAATATACATCTCCTACTCTATATCATCCAACATCTTAGCATCATATATTTTCAACAACACCATGATGAATAACTACATTCAATGACCTCACAATTCATATATAACCTGCTATGCATGCATAACCATAACCATAAATATGCATGCACAACAACATATAGACAATGACATGCATAAAAAATGCATATACAATCGATGTGTATTCATGACGAATGCATCCTAGCAACAACATCATCAACTTCTATGGGGCACAATAGTAACAATATGGGGACTACATGGGTACATCAATATAATAAGGGGTTTGTACTCATGACAATAAGGGGTTACACTAGTAGTATAGGGGCCTAACAGACATTTCAAATTCTTGTTGCATTACTGAAGCAAAATTCTGACTCATGGATTCTTCATTGCTACCAAAAATGATATCATCAACATAAACAATAATAATTAGCAATTTATCAGTTTCAATCTTTTTATATAGATTGCTATCTATTGAACCTTTTGTAAAACCTTGTTGGTGTAGATATTTGTCAAGGCGGTAATACCAGGCCCTTGGAGCCTATTTGAGACCATAGAGAGCCTTTTTGAGTCTGCATACAAGTTTTGCATCATTTCTGTTATGAAACCAGCTCACAAAAAGATAGAAAAGATAGATGAACACCTTAGAAATAAGCCTCTTTGAGGGGGCAACCTCCTTTACATTATACAAATGAACAATTCTTGGATGATACAAATGAAAATACTTCCTTTTATATATACGAGTCTAAGGTTCATAATATAATCAGAGCCACATAACAATAATAATGTAAGGGCACAATAATAACAATAGTGGGCTCTATGGGGCACAATAATAGCAATATGGGACTACATGGGCACAACAATATAATAAGGGGGTTGTACTAATAACAATAAGGGGTTACACTAGTAGTATAGGGACCTAACATGCCCCTCTCCTTCAAAAAGTGTTGTCCTCAACACTTGCGTAGTTCTTGATGCTCCTGTATAAAATTCTTGTCCTCCCATGTGGAATCTTTAGCGGGTAAGTTCTTCCACATGATGAGATACTCTTAAATTGATCAATTTTGTAGCAATCAAGTTCTTGTTTCTATGACTGCTCCAAGCTCCAATATGATTTTTCCTTCCTTTTCAAGTTCTGGCAATATTGTTTGAATTGGGATCTTTTGCAACTTTTGAATGAGTGGCCACACTTCTTCATCCTTCTTCCATTCATACCTTGTTTCTTTTATCCAATCTGGGTGGATAATAGAAATAGCACACAACAATGCTTCCACATCCTCATCCTTTATTGAGAGTGCATCTGCCATAAAAATTTGCTTCCCTTTTTTGTAGACGATTTCAAAGTCATAACCCAACATCTTTGTGACCCATTTTTGTTTCTCTTTAGTGGATAATCTTTGTTCTAAAAAGTATTTAATACTAGCACGATCCATTTTTACCTTGAAGTGTCTTCCCATTAGGTAAGGTTGTTATTTCTTAAGTGTGTGTAGTATCGCCAACATTTCCTTCTCATAAATAGCTTTCTTGAGGGACATTTGTTTGTATGTATGTAACCATAAAAATACCCAATCACCTACATCAAAACTTCTTTCATTGAGATGTTGATATGTCTGTTGTTTCATTTGTTTCTGCACCAAAGTGGCATTATCCTTTAAAAGTTGGAGAACTTGTTGTTGATGCTCGATGTGATCTTTCACTGCTTGAATCTTTTTCTTCTTGATATGTCCTTATATATTGAGAGCTTGAGGAGAGGTAATTTCTTCTAGTGCATTACAAGATATGGTCGGATTCATTTCTTGATGCTCTATGTGATATTTCACTTCTTGATCATTTTTCTTCTTGATATGTCCTTCTATCTTAATAGTTTGAGGAGTGGTAATTCTGGCCATTGCATTACAAGATATGGTCGGAGTCATTTCTTCTTTATTTTTGTGGTCTTTCACTTTTTGAACCTTTTTCTTCTTGATATGTCCTTCTATCTTAAGAGTTTGAGGAGTAGTAATTATTTCCAATGATGTATAAGATGTGGTCGGATTCATTTCTTCTTTCTCTAGGGTTGATTCCTGGTGTATATACTCTTCTTTTGACTTTTCTTGATCCTTTTCTTCCTTCTCTCCACAATCAATGTAAAATAATATCTTCTCAACACACTTATGACCTTCAATGTATTTTTTATCACAATTGTAACAAAGCCCTTTTTCTCCTTTTTCTTCCACATGTTGTGGTGTAACCCTTGTAGGTTGTGGAAGGCTAGGAGAAACAACACTTCCATCTTTATAGTTGTGAGGGGTAGACTTCCTTGTTTCCATAATTTTTCCTTACACTTTGTAACAAAGCCCTTTTGCTCTTTTTTCTTCCAATTTTTGTGGTGTTGCTCTAAAGAAGGTGTTGCTCTTTGTATCCTCATAATGTGCTATAATTTCCTCCATGAAAATTTACCACGTAAAAAGTGGTTTACGAGAACAAAGCCCTTTATACCATAAAAATTGCTCTTATTCTAAATATGAAGATGCAATACATACCAATTGTAATAGAAGAACACCATGTAGATCAAAATATTTCTCCATCTGTAGTATCCAATTTACCGGATCCTTGCCATCAAACTTCCTCATCTCAATTTTTCTTGATTTTAGGAGCTTGATCTTGAAACAACTATAACTCTGTAATTTCAGATCTCCAAGTTTTGAAATTTCTTCCTACGGTAGATCTCTGAGTTCTCTTTCTAACCCTGCAAGTCTGATCAGAATTTGATTATCCAAGAAAGAGTTATGCAAAATCTCCCATGGTGACCTGATTATTGACTAGTTTAGTAGAGCACAATTGTACGACGTGCCACATCTCACTGTTTCGACCTTAGTACCAAAAACTGATATACAAAAAACTACAGGAAGTCCTCTTTCTACGACTCCTTATGAAAATTCAATCTGATGCTCAAAGAGAAAGTTATGACTATTTTTCCAAGGTGACTTGTATGGAATGTAATTCGAGGGTCTGCAAAACCCTAACTTCCTCAAATTATATCACCGAAAATATAGCGAGACAGGATATGAAATCCGGAGCTAAGGTTCAGACCAATTTCTTCTCAAATGGCTTTTTTTTTTAGCTTTTGAAACATCGTAGAGAAAGCGTTATAGCGAACATTCCATAATGACCTGTTTTAGATGAAATTCTGGAGCTTGCAATAACTCTAACTTACTCAGATCATATCTCCGAAAATATAGTGAGACAAGATATGAAATTTGATCACAAGGTTCAGCACAATTTCATCTCAAATGGGTTTTTTTCGCATTTGAAACGTCGCAGAAAAAAAGTTATAGCGAGAATTCCATGATGACCTGTTTGGAGTAGTGAAACTCTAGAATCCAAAGCTCTGATTCCAAATGTTATGAAACTAGCTCACAAAAATATAGAAAAGATAGATGAATGCCTTAGAAATAAGCCTCTTTGAGGGGGCAACCTCCTTTACATTACACGAATGAACAATTCTTGGATGATACAAATGAAAAGACTTCCTTTCTATATATAAGAGTCTAAGGGGTCATAATATAATCAGAGTCAGCATAACAATAATAATGTGAGGGCACAATAATAACAATAGTGGGATTCTATGGGGCACAATAATAACAATATGGGGACTACATGGGAACAACAATATAATAAAGGGGTTGTACTAATAACAATAAGGGGTTACACTAGTAGTATAGGGACCTAACAATTTCCAAGAATGAATCCGTGTATTTGTTCAATATAAACTTCTTCCTCTAAATCTCCATTAAGAAAGGATGATTTTACATCCATTCAGTATACTTTGAATTTCTAAAAGCTAGAAAGAGCAAGAAACATCCTTATGGATTCAATTTTGGCAATAGGTGCAAAAGTTTCTTCAAATTCTATACCTTCTTGTTGAGCATATCCTTTACAAACAAGTTTGGCCTTGTTTCTAATGACTTCTCCATTTTCATTCAGCTTGTTTTTGAATATCCATTTAGTTCGTATAATATATTTATCATGAGGTCTAGGAACTAATTCCCAAGTATCATTCTTTTCAATTTGCTCAAGTTCTTCATCCATGGCCTTTACCCAACATTCATCTTTGCATGATTCATTTACATTTTGAGGTTTGGTGGAAGATAGTAATGCTAGATAGCTTGAGGTCCCTATAATAGTTCTTCTTGTCTGTACACCTGCCTCTTTTTCCGCTAAAATTTGAGTTTCTGGATGATTTTTCTGAACATAGCTAGATGGAATCTTTTCTTCTACCATTATCTCTTCTTCTGGTACTTCATTGGTTTCTTCTTCAATATCATTTTGATTTGATGTGGGAAAATAATCCTCATCTTCTTCATTTTCATAATCTTCTGTTGTTTTATATGTTTTGGATTTTTGCATGCTTCATCAACTACAACATCAATGCTTTCAAAAAATTTCCCAAGTATTTTATTATAACATTTATATCCTTTAATTCTGGAGGAATAACCAAGAAGAATGCCTTCATCTGCTCTGGGTTCAAACTTACCAAGTTTTTCATCAGTCCTTTTGATAAAACATTTGCTTCCAAAAACTTTAAAGTATTTTATAGTAGGAGTCTTTCCATACCAAAGTTCATGTGGAGTTTGAGCGCTATTTACCCAAACATTTTCTTGGTTGAGAATAGTTATGCCAGTGAATGCAGCTTCACCCCAGAAGGTCATAGGAGTTCCAGATTCATCTAACATAGCTCGAGCCATTTGTTGAACAGTTTTGTTCATTCTTTTTACCACACCATTTTATTGAGGAGTCCTTGTGATGGATAATTTCCCTTTTATTCCATGTTGTTCACAAAAGTCAAAGAATTCATCTAAGGTAAATTACCCTCCTCGATCAGATCTGAGGCATTTGATTTTTTGATTTGATTCATTTTCAACCAAAGCTTTGAAGGCTTGGAACTTTTCAAATGCGTCATCTTTATGCTTTCGAAGACCTATCCAACACATTATGGAAAAATCATCAATGAACAAAATAAAGTATTCTTCTCCATGTGGTGACTTTTTCCTTGATGGTCCACATAAATCAATATGGACAAGTTCAAGAGGCTTACTAGCTGACCCTTCTTTTTAACTGAAGTGAACTCTAGTTTGCTTACCGATTTGACATGGTTTGCATATTGTATTTATAGGGATGCTGATATCTGGAATATCACAAACATCCTTAAATCTACATGCTTTTCTTATTTGAGAAAAGCTTAGATGTCCCAATCTTTTATGCCATATCCAGTTTTCATCATTTTTGCTTAGATAGCACTATTGTTTTCCTCCCTTAAGTATGTATAAGTTTTTTGGAGTTCTTGTACCTTGGATCACGGTCTCTCCTGTATCAAGCTCATGAACAACACATTCGTTTGATCAAAACACCACTTCTTTTCCTTGATCACACATTTGACTGACACTCAATAGTTTATGCTTTAAACCATCTACATACATAACATTTCCAGCTTTAACCTTTTCTTTCAAGAAAATAGAACCTTTACATTTTATGACAGTAGGAGTGTCATTTCCAAATGATACATTATTTTCCTTTCCTAGGGCATTATATGAGTGAAGTTTTTCTTTGTCACCTGTAATGTGTTTAGAGCATCCACTGTCGATGTACCACTGATTTTCTTGTCCTTCTGCATACAAGGCTATACCACATCTTTCTGTTTGAGATTCTTTCCTTCTCCATATCTTGGTATTTAATGGTGTTTTCTCCTTTTGAGATTTTTGCTGAAATTTTAACCTACATTCAGATTCTTCATGACCAAAATTGTTACAGATTGAGAATTCTATTATGTTTTCAAGAGGAGAAAAGTTATTATAGGAACTTCTCTTGATCCCTGTTACATTCCTTTGATTTCGTGCTTATCTAATCATGATGGTTTTGTAAGCAACGCATTGAGCAGCTTTGTGCCCAAAATTATGACATGAAAAACATTGCCCATTAAAGAAGTTCCTACAACCATCGAATCTATTAACCTGATGATTGTAGTTTCTATTGATATTGATCTTTGGAGAAAATTGAGTATGATTTTCCTGAGGTTGGTTGTGGCTTCTATTCATCGTTGGAGTAAAATGAGTATGATTTACCTCATGATCAACTCTATGCCTTTGCTAATGATTGTCATACTGTTCACTGGTCTTTACTGCATCAAGATAGCTTTTGGTGGAGGTTGATGGCTTCTGTGATTGAGATGCTTCTTCAATATATCCAAGACCTATATTTATCAGAGGAGAACATTGAACTTTGATAATTTCACTTAAATTTTTTGATCCTTTAGCAAATCTGAGATTGAGAGATTTAATTTTCTCAAGATCCTTTCTTAGACCCACAATTTCACATTCTAGTTTTTCATTGTGTTTTTCCTTTTTAGCAAGTTGGTATGTCAAGGTATCTATAATCATATTCTTTTCTTCTAAACAAATTTTGAGTTTATATATTTCTTCATGAAGGTCTTCCTCTTCTAAAGCATCCCAAAAATCATCATCGTCATAAGCCATGAGAAGTCTATAATAATCACTATTAGATAAACCATCACTATCATCTTCAAAACTATCCCAAAAAACATTGCTATCATATGCCATGAGAAGTCTGTAATTTTGTCTAGTTTCATCTTCATCACTATTAGATAAACCAACACTATCTTCATGAGTATAGTAACTCATTTTATTCAAACTTGTTTTCTATTCCCTTTTGCATATTCCTTTCCTTTTTCATATTTATCTTTATGAGGACATCTGGCAGCATAATGACCGACTCTGCCATAAGCAAAGCATTTGAAGGGTAGCTTACCTCTAAACCTTCTGGAACCCTATTGAAGCTTCTTGACAAAGTTTACCTCATCTTCTTCTTCTAAAATATGTCCTGATTTATTGTGTTCTTCCTTTCCTTTTGTTGAAGCTTTAAATGCGGCTTCTCTTATATCTGATGGTCCTCCTTTTCTCATCTCAAAGGCAGTTAAGATTCTGTGAAGCTATGTCATAGTGATATTCTGCAGATCCTATTTTTCTTCTATGGAACACACTTTTGATTCAAATTTAACAGGAAAGGATCTCAAAACTTTCTCAACTAAGGTAACTTCGTTTATTTATTCACCCAGATTATTCATACAATTAACAACCTCATCTATACGTAAGAAGTAACTAGCTATACTTTCATCACTGTGCATCTTTAGAGTTTCATACTGAATTTTGAGAGTTTGAAGCTTAGCACGTTTCACTTGAGAGTCTCCTTCATAGCTTAGAACGATTTTGTCCCATATTTCTTTGGCTGATTTGAGCTGCATGACTTTGACAAACTCTGATTGTGACAGACTTCCCAATAAAGTATTGACAACTTTGGCATTGGTTTCATATTGTTTTTTGCCTGCCGCATTTATAGGAATTACTATTGGAAATGTATATCCTCCTTCCACAATTTCCCATACTTCCATTCCAAGTGATTGTAGATAGGTTGTGGTTCTTATTTTCCAATTAACAAAGTTGCTCCCATTGAAGATTGGCGATCTGATGGATCCCACACTTTCTTGATTATTCATGTTGATGGATCTCCCTTCAAGCGATCAAGCTTCGTCTGAAGGGCCTGCTCTGATACCAATTGTTGGAAATAATACTTTGAGGGGGGTGAATCAGTATTATCATATCAATAATTTTATTTCCCAAACATATTTACATACACTACTTCAGTGAAGTGAACTAGCGTGTAGATGCAACTGTACTTAAAGAGACCAGTGTATATGTAGAGAACTTGTGATTTAGACAATTCGTGTTGAGCTTAAACTAGTATATTAGAGATTTATTAGATAGTGCAGTAAAAGCAAAATAAATCATAACACACATGAACACCAATATTTAAGTTGGAAACCCAATGTGGGTAAAAACCACCTGTTGTTGTCATCTCTGTCTTCTTTTAATAATAAGAAAATTTGTTTACAATCTTGTACTGGTGTAGACTCATACCAGTACGCAGGCTTCTACCTGTAGAATATTACAACCATCTCTCATTCTCCAACTTCTACTGGAAGGGAGCTACAACCCCCTAGCTCTTGTACTAGCTAATATATTTACTAGTACGTAGGTGCCAGCCTACAAAAAACTCCACTCTTCCTCCAAGGACCATGTTTCATGAATTTTCAGACTGGATACTTCTGGATCACAAAACCACAATATGAAGGCCACGTTTCATCAAATTTTCACACTGGACCCATCAAAGCTTTTAAACTTGAACTGCATCAACCAATATTCAGTTAATCTGAACAATCATATCACTAACACCAGAATACTGTACTCAACACAGAACCCTGCATCATCATTCAGAACCAACTATAACCTCAAAAATCATGTATTAGAATGTATACACTACTTGGTTGCACCCAAATTGCGTGTATATGGCACTATTTCCATTAATCGAATCTGCGTATACCTTAAAAACTACTGCAAACATAAACTTTTGAATCAAGTCTGTACCATATATCAATATACTGAATATCTATTATCAACTTTCAGAGCTTTACACAGGCAAGGATAGAGATCACTTCTTCTCACTTATACAATCAATAAATCAAATGCCATCCTCCTTATGTATTCAGTTTTTCCATTCAAATCTAAGAAGACTTCATTGACAGACAACAGTAAAATAACAGAATTTGATCAAATAGTTCAGTCAGATCTAAAAAAGAAGCTTTTCTTTTGTATACGCTACTTGAAAGAACCGAACCTGCGTGTATACGCTCTTTGGCCAAGAAGAACCTGCGTATATATGCTCTTTGGCTGAGAAGAACCTGCGTACAGATCTACAAATATTGACTTAGAACTTTGCTACAATTCCAGACTTCATACAAACCCAGATCTTGATGGATAACGAGTAAAACAAGCGCAAAACAGCATATCTAGTTTCAACCAATATCAGATCATTTAAGAATAAGTTATTTCATGTCTCATGATCCTGATCCAACATTGAAATCAAGGTGCACATAAATATTTGAAATCCAATCCCAAACACAACCTTGCAACATAAAATATACTTCATATAGAAGTATTCCTTAGAATCTTATTGCTTTCACTCTTGGCCTAATGATCTTCTCTTCCTTATATACTCTTAGGCCTTTCTCAATACCTTGGACAAAAACCACTTAGGACCAATACCTTTGACTAAATACCTAGGGTCAATTCCTTGGACCAAGTACCTCGGACCAAATACGTTGGATCAAAATACCTTGGACCAAAAACTTGGTTTTCCAATATGTACGCGCTTTTCCTCTTGTGAAAGTGTGTGTATACTTTATACACTTATTTTTTTCTGTTAACCCACGTGTATATGCTTTTTGGACAAAGTGAACCAGCGTATACCTCTCTTTCTTCATTCTTTGGAGTTTGATCTGTAATCCTTTGTTGTGAACTGGTGCACTGTGAACTATCATCTGAGTGAGTTGCCATCAAGGACAACACCTGTATCATAATGCCAACACATCATAGTGATAAGCCATGGTAGGTACGTTTGATTATCATTTACTTGTAGGATTTAGATTTAAGTGATGATATATTTTTTTTTGTTAACATGCTGAGGACAGATTTTGTAATTAATTTGGGGGGAGGATTGTACCATATCTATCGTATGATACACTATGACCATACCCCAATTCAGTAATTAACATTGGCTAATGCATAATACACTTATCCTAATTTAGTAATTACCCATTTTCACCATTCCTCCTATTTTCATTTCTTAAAATCAATGTGACTACTTGGAAATCCTTCTTGGTAGTTGTCATTTATGATGAAAATCATGAATTCCATGAAAGGGTGACCTTATTTATTCCTTACCCATTTCCAAATTTCATTCGACTAATATTCTCTACCCTATAAAGTGTTTGAATGTACCAAGTGCATCCCTTTAATAGTATTTGAGCAATTCAAAGCAGTAACAATCTCTGAAATAGTCATGGGAGGAGCAGCAATTAGTCATGAACTAGACTCCATTGATGCACTACTACACCATCTGGAAGCCTTAGAAATATTTAGTAATTCAGGGTAGTTATTCTACTTTGAGAATCTGCAAGATCTTAGTGAACAGATTGCTATGGAATTTGCATAGGCTCTGCAAGAGAAACATTCAGAGGTTAGATGATTCATAATTGTTGTTATAGAGGACATAATTTCCAGGGTGACAGATTCACCTCAGGTAGGATCTCGTGGTTTTCTAGTAAAATAACAGTTCCAACAACTAGGGAAACATTTTTATAGCCAGGAGAGGAAGTAAGGAGGAAGGGGAGAGGTATTGATAGAACATCCTTTCCTCACCCTTGGGATGATGTGGCTTTCTTTATTCAAAATGTCATTACTTGTGAGGGATGTTTTGGGATAGTATTCAATTATCATTTTCATTTATTAGTACATCCTCGAAATGGACAACTGATAAATTTTCTCTATTATTTTATAAAATATTTACAACATATGGTAGAGGAAGTGCATATGGAAAAGAATCCAAATACCTACTTAACCAACCATGAACTCATCAAGTTAATCATAATTCATTCACTGTAATAGTAGGGAAGCACATGGACTAGTTTATTGGTAAAGTCACATGCACCAGCCACTTAAACATAATAAAGTGAAAGTGAATAACAGGAGGTAAGTGTTGAAACAACACCAGAAGATAAAGCAGTTACACCTTCCAGACAAGTTAGAGTAGCTACACTTCCTTGAAAAAGAAAAGAAGTTGCACCCCCTAGACCCCATTGCAGAAACCCTAAGATATGGAGTTCCATAAGAACGTTTGCTGGTACATCCAACGAAGGAAAAAGAGTGTGCACAAAAGAACTTGTGGATATATCCAATGTACAATCTGAAGATAGTTATTATTGATTCCCTATTGAGGAAGAAGGGCCTAAGCTAGAGACTAATAAAATAGGAGCACGGTGTTAGCTAAAGAAAGAGTTCCTGAAACTAAAATGCCCAAGGAATCTAAGGAAGTATCGAAAAAATATACTCCTATACAAATTACAACGAAAAAGAGGAAATTTAATAATCTATTGAGTGGAAAGAATCCAAAGAAGAGAGTGAAGGTAATTGCTACACCGTCATCTACCTCAATATCTAAGGAATGTATTGATACAACAAAACCAATGGATTTTGAGGGACAGCACAATGAAGTGAAAGAAGAAGAATTTTGAAAAGAACATATCCTAGAACCTAAAGTTCATGTTGTTCCACCTAAATCAAAGGATCCTAGGGAACAATAGAAAGAGGAGCTCAAAAAGGAACAAGATGTATATTTACCAGATAACTATGGAACTAACCTCCTTATTCATCAAATTAATAATTTGGAGGGAAATGAGAATTTAAGGAACTACCATGGTACAAGGGTAGCTTTAGTCTATAAAACAAAATGGATTAGAAACCCTAGCAGAAGTGTCAGAAGTAAAGTCACTTAGATTATGTAATGGATGTAAGAAAGTGTTGGAGGAAGCATATTATGAAAGGCAAACCATTATTTCAGTTGGAATTCAATTTGGAGAAAAGATGAATAATTCCAAAAAAAAATCCACAAGAACTTATCGAAGATATTGTTGTTACAGAAGAACCAGTAGTTGAAGTAAAGCGAGATGGAGAAAAACAATGTGTTATTCCATAAGAACTTGTTTATGATGTTGTTGTTACACAAGAACCAATAGTTGAAATAAATAATACTAAAATAAAATTTGTTGTTTCTCCACAAGAACCTATCGTTGATGTCATTGTCACATATGAACCAGTAATTGAGATAGTGCAGTCGATGGAGAAAGGGAATGAAGAGATGCTTCGGGAAACTGTTGAAACTGTTGTTGTAACAATAATATAAATAGTTAAATTAAAACTAGAGGAACCATTGAATTTGTCATTTTCTATTGGGAAATTGGAAAAGTTGAGGAAAGTAGTGAATATCGCTAAAATTTGAAGCTATTCCTCTGAAACAAGATAAGGAATTTGTTGATAATATGAATAGGACATGGGCTGAAAATTTGAACATTCAGGACTTGGTGAGGATTTAGAAAGAAAGGAAGCAGGAATTGTTGCTAGTGGAATAACTTCAAAACGAAGTACAGTTGTTATAATAAGAAAATGAGTCTATGAATGAACTTGTTAACAATATATTAAGCATCAGACATCCTTCTTTGTCCTATCCCCTATTTTTTCAAGAAAAGTGCTTCCCTTTTCGATTGACAACCCTCAAGGAGAAACAACCATATGAGGTCAGGGGTGATCAAAAATTTCTAGAAACTCTCAAGAAGACCGCTTTTCCATAACAACATCTACTATGTGAACTATATTTGCATGAATATGTTTGTTTTGGTGAAATAACTCTTAACCTCACACCATACGTAGGAGATGTTCAGTTGAGAGCCTTTATGTATTTTGTGCAAAATCATGTTAGTTGGAAGGTTTCCCATAATATTGTAACAGCAAATGAAGAAAGGATGAAATTGCTTATTCGAAATGAACCAGGGTCTATTGAAAGAGTCTTGAGGATGTATAGCAAGATATGGTAGGATGCAGAAACCATGAAGATGCTAATGGAGTTTAGAAACAAGGTTTTGGAAGGTTGAATTAGAAGCATCAGAGGGATGAGACAGGATGCATTGGATGGGAGCAGACTTATATGGGACACTCTAGGGCTTTTCAGTATGTGGATTGCATTAGGAGATGTGGAATTGGTTGGTTTGGAGTTAGGTTCATATTTCCTCTTATTTGGATACTGCAGGAGCCTACAATTTTTCAAAATTTCACTCTTAGCATATCAAGAACCAGTTATAAGGATCTGCATGAGGACATCCAAATACTTAAGTTGGCGAGATGTTGGGATTTGAAATTTGTATCTTTATGCACTCATTTTCCTACCTTTTATTTACCCTTTTTAATTCTCTCGACCATACTCTACCACTGTTATATCCATTATCAAACTAAGTATGTCTCTCTTTATATGTCATCCTTGTGATCCAATTCTACTTGTAATTTGGCATGAAAAGTATTATTTTAGGCTATTTTTCTCATTAAATTAACAACTAGTCTAATACAGGGTTTTTGGTTTGTTGAGATGTTGTTGCAGGATTACATTTTTCAGTTTTTCCTTGCCAAGGACAAGGAAAAGACTTGTTGAGCTTGTTGAGCATTGTTGTTACACATGTTATCTATTTTAGATGTGTTGACCTCCTTCAGTTAGTTATGAAGATCAATTTGGAAAGAATCTAATCAAAAGCTAGTTTGACTATCAAAGGAGAAGTTGAAGGATAGTGCAGTTGAAATAGTTAGGATTTTCCATTGATAATTATTGTAATTTGGAAAAGATATTACAGTTTTGTCCTAACTTTGGAAATTGTTATCAAATTCTTAATATGTATTCTCAAATTATATCACATAAGAATCAAGAGATTCTCATGATGATTTGATCATTGTAATCTGACATTATAAACAGGTGTTCTCTCTTCCCGCACGAGATAGACATATAAAAATAGATAGATGGTGAAAGAGGGGGAGAGCACCAGCATTATAATCATGAATGTTTCATTAATGCAATCTTAATCATTCGTGGTGCCATACTTTTATGTTGACTAGCTTTTGTGTTATGTTGTGTAGAAGCCCTTGCTAGGAAGGAAGGGCCCTCCTTCTTAGAAGGGATCACTGGTTAGGAAGGTACTATAGTTGTTTGATTTATTTCCTCTCAGTTATAATTCATGTATGACTATTGTTGTTGCTATTATTAGTCATGTTCATGATTTAATGACTACATAATTCTAACCTTTGTATTGTGTAACAACATAAGTCATAAATCGGTCCCTTTGTTAGTAAGATAGTAATTTAATTTTTGATACAGTTTGATGGTGTGTTCATTTCATTTGAATGTGTATTTTAGAATTTGTTGAGAACAGTTTCCATGAGTGTTGTTATTTTATGAATAAGAGTGAAAATGTGATTGAGTGGTTTTATTCTGCATTGTGTGTTTATTTCTTGAGTGTGAATAAAGTTTGAGAGTGTAAAAGCCAAAGTGTTGAATTGCTAAGAGTGTGATTACAACGATTTAGTTTAAGATTCATTGGCATTAATCATCATTTTCCCTTGCATATATTTATTTAATAGCGTTGCAATAACAAAATATACTCAGATTGACAATAAATTTTAAGAGTTAGAAGTATTCATATGAATTAAAAGGACAACTTTTCTACCCAACAACAAGTTCAAGCAAAACTTGTGCACAAATTTCATATAATGCAAGTTGAAGAAAAACTTGGAATATTGAATAAAATCTAAATAACTAGAATTATTTAAGGATCAAAGTAAACACATAATAATTCAAAAGTGTGTAAAATAATTAAATAAGCAAACTACAATTTGAATCGATTAGATTGGCCAATAAATTAAGCTTCGGCATGCATTTTAGTGAAGCAAGAAAATTTGGCCTACTTCACAAAAATGCACACCCGTCCTTCATTACAAGGCCAAATTTAATGATTCAAATTGTTGAGTACTTTTTTTTCTCATAATTAACATTAATTTTTCACATATAAATTTATTTTGTGCAAGATTACACCAAATTGGATCAATTTTGTAGGGTTAAAGTCAAGGTTTGTGTGCCTCAAATAAATGCACACCGGGACCTATACTTAATTGAATGTGTGATAATGGTCATTCCAACCTAAATATGAAAACTTTTTATGCAACATATCATAGTCATTTTCATAAAAGAAATGTTATACATTGAAATCCAAGTCTGGCGGAATAGCAATTGATCATATCTACAAATGATCACAGTGGAAACAAATATGCACCCCTGAGCCCAACCAATTACACTTTTGGTAATGAAATTTGAAATGGGACATGATTGGACAATTTCTAACCTTAGGATATAACCTTGCATCATGTCTGACAAATCTACATAACTATGTTTCCCACTTATACACAACTTTCACATAAGCCAAGTCGAAGCAAAACTTAGAATGTTGTATGAAATCTGAAGTATAAATATTTAAGCTCAAATTGAATCAATCATATTTCCAATAAATGAAGTTTGGGTGTTCATTTTAGTGAAGCAAGGAAATTTTGGCCAACTTCAAAAAAACACGCGCCCATCCTTCATTTCAAGGCCAAATTGAATTATTCAACTTGAAGAGTATTTTTTTACTAATAAGTAACATTAATAAAATTATATTTTTCTAATTTAGTGATCTGAAGGTCAAAGTTAATGTAAATGAATGTGCTGGAGAAATCATAGTTCACAGTGTCTCCCCAAAAGTATCAAGGGTTTGTGAACAACAAAAACTTATTAGAAGCAAATTAGCGTCTAAAATTATTAAGTAAATAGTATACAATTTGATTCATTCAAATTTACCAAGAAATGAAGCATGGGAATGCATTTTAGTGAAGCGAGGCAATTTTGGATTTCTTTACAAAAATGCACGCTCGACCTTCATTTGAAGGCCAAACTAAATTATTCAACTTGGAGATTGTTTTTTTACTCATAAGTAACATCAATACAATTAAATATTTTTTATTTTTCACATACATATTTTTATTGCTCAAGAATACTTCAAATTACATAGGTTTCACAAGGTAAAAGGAAAGGTTAGTATGCCTCTAGATTTCTGTCAAGATTGGATAATACGCTATAAATTTTAATAATTTCATGAAAAAATATGTACGTATCACAAAATTTCATTATACCATTTTTTCTTAATTTAAGTCAAAATTTGAGTACCCGATGTCCCGCGTCATCCATTGTGTCCTCATTTGATCATGATCTATTGTTATGGCCTCATCTGGGTCCTGTAATATACAACATGGTCAGTAATGTTTATTACACCAATTATATCATTTCAATGAATATTTTATCCAACACAAAACTTCACTTTAGTCATATATTTGACATATTGATATCATGTTAATTTGGAGTTGAAAAAAATTAATTTTATGACCCTAGGTATATACATCGACCAAAAAATTCGACAAGAAAAGTATCCAACATCCCTATCCCACATGGCCATCCTAATTTTCAAACATTTCCCTTGATCATAGAATCACATTTAATCACCATTCTTGTGCATTTTCAACCAATAAGTTTGACTTGAAATGCCTCGTGGAAAAAAAAATTGACTTTCTCTCCTCTATGTGGCAGTGTTTTTGAATCATAAAGACCTTTCTACTTTGGTTAAGGTTGCTTTGTCTTCTTACCGTTATTGTATCTACTTATACCATTTTCATGTCTTCTTTGACCCACTTTCCTCTATGTGATTTATTATTTCTACATCGACCACTGCCTATGTCCATGGTCTTTTATGGATCCTATAATACACAACAATGACAATAATTTTTAGAACACCAATCAAATGAAATTATCATCAATGAAAGAAATAAGTGTAGGCATAGAATTATTGGTAGACTTTATTTTGAATAGAGTATATTTTTCCCTTACAACATAAATATTAATCGATATTAGCATTGTTTTCCCATGTAACACACTTTACCACTAGTGTGTATATCAATTTTTTTTCATTACTTAGTTATAACTTACTTTATGCAGTCATTTTAGAGCTAATTAAATTACTCTACAATGAATGTTGTGGATTATTGAAATTAAGGTTTGTCTACTAAATGTATTCTATTAATCTTTAATTTTATTTGAGAATAATGTTATATTCTTGCAACATTTATATGTCTAATTTTTTATGGAAGAAAATAACTAGAGGATGCTAGACTAGGCATCATTTGCACTGACTTTTTCGCCCCAACAGGATTACATTATGAGACATGTGTTGGAACTAATGTCGATAATTGGTGAGTAGAAATTTAAAAATTCCTGTGGGCCAAAACTTCAAAATTAAATACCCACCAACTTTTGAACTAAAAAAAAAAATAGATTCTTTCTTTCTCCTCTAAGAATTTTTTTTAGTCTTGATAGGCTTAGACCTAGAAAGAAAAGAATAGGCTCCTCTGCCCTTGCCTATTTCTCAATCTAGGATCTTCAAAGTCCACCATTTTTGTTGCATACAGACAATTTCGATATTATCTTGTTTTGCTTGGATTTGTAGTGGCAATTTGAATACTGCCAAAAAAATTAATGGATTTTGATGGTCTTCATTGGATTTTAAAGGATCTTAAGGATTCAGACAGAGTTTACACAATATTTTTATTTTTCTCCCTTTTTAGTTTAGAAATTGGAGCTACATAGTAAGACATTGTCAGTATCATGAACAAAGGGTGGATTTAGGGTTAAATTGTGGGATATTTATTCATGTATTGGTGCATAATGGTTTGATTATCATAAAGTTTTGATGAAAATATACCCTAAGTCTCGAGCTGGGACATCTGGCTCTTCCTCTCAATCACTCTCATGAGTATAAGAATCTAGGTATGTATCATTCTCACAAATATATATTTCCCATTATGAATTCGTAACAACCCACCCCACATTTACCCTTTTACAATATCTCTAGGGTAAACATGAGATAGAGTTACTATGCATGACCCAACAACTAGTTCTAGTTATCAAAGTGGGGCCTAGTATCTTTAAACTTTACTGCAACTTCCCAAGGACACCTAATCACCCATATGACAGATAGAACCCACTAGTGATCCTTCATTTAGATGGAACTTTCTTTTGCCTCATTTTACAGCCTAGCCATGCACATGCCAAGTTGTCCATGTGGCCAAAAGGCTCCAGTCGCATGCACAAGTCATCCCTTATGTGGCTACATCCAAAAATACTCAACTATGTTCCTGCAATCATGGATTCAATGTTTGAATTTAAGGTCTAGCTTATAGGCTACTACCTAGAATTTCCCATAACCTTCCAAAATCAAGTCTAAGATAATCACAAGTATGCGTAACCTAAACTTAGGCTCAGATCTTGCCCAAAAATGCCAAACACATGATAAATATTTAGAAAAAAATATGGTAAACTTAGTAGCTATAGGTCATGAATGCATATTTGTTCACTCTCATTAGTTTCACCAAAGAACCATCAAGAAGGCTCACTACCCTCTCAATCTAGTCACACCAAACGCTTGTTAGCTCATGCATTCACTAACTTATCAAATCATGAACAAGATCCATTGTTAGGCCCCTATACTACTAGTGTAACCCCTTATTTTTATTAGTATAACCCCCTTATTATATTGATGTACCCATGTAGTGCCCATATTGTTACTATTGTGCCCCATAGAAGTCCAATATTGTTATTATTATGCCTTTACATTATATTGTTATGCCAACTCTGATTATATTATGACCCCTTAGACTCCTATATATAGAAAGGAGATCTTTTCATTTGTATCATCCAAGAATTGTTCATTTGTGTAATGTAAAGGAGGTTTCCCCCTCGAAGACACTTTTTCTAAGGCGTTCATCCATGTTTTTTATCTTTGTGTGAACTGGTTTCATAATAGGCAACTTAATCGTTTGGATAGATTTGAACATACAAAGTATTTCAAAGAGTTTGATAGTGAGATTTCACATCTCCTTCCCTTAGCTCTATAATTTCTATGAAGAGAATTGAAGAAATTATATTGAAGGAAATTCCTTCCCCTGCTTTGTCAGGAAAGAGCTAAGAGACTACTGACAGCAGGTAGCCAAATCTAACAAGGAGTGAGGGTACATACAAGATACAAAACAAGGATTAATGTAAAGGAGTAATGCAAAGGTGTGTACTGACTATATACATATGATCAAACATATTTCATCCAACTTAGGATGCCTTGCATCATGCCTGGTTAGTCATAAGATCATGTTGGTCACAATCTTTGTAGCTTAGATAAATAAGTGGTAATACTCTTCATCTTCTAAGCTATGTAATAAACCAGTGAAAGTTAGAAGAAAATGTAAAGGAAACACATGGAATGAATTTACGTTCTTCCAACCATGCATGTCATTGAAGATAGAATGATACGACAATGATAAGCAATCTTTTAAGCTACACAAAGAGCTGTATTTCAAAACATGTGCTTTGTTTCCCATACGTAGCCTCCAAAGGGTTATGCATCAGATGGAGCCTTCATGTGGTACTGATATTCTATCATACCTTGGGTTTCTTGGTCTGCTTATTTTTCTCCTCATCTCCTTGAGAGTCATCTATCATGTCATCCTTCTTCATGGCCCCTGAGAGACATAATTGTGTAGTTTCAGCGAGCAGTGACTATTGTAGGATGAGGCCCTGGGAGGACAGATTTACACAGTTTTAGGATGCAAGGCACTATTATAATATGAGGCCCTGCAAGGACACATCTACACAGTTTCAAGATACAAGCTAGACAGGGTAGTCAAGGGACAAAACTACACAGTTTCTGGAGATAGTGGGTTCCAGTGGAGGGAAGGAGATTGGACGAAACCACTATGTAGTTTTGAATGTTAAGGGAATTTGCGATTTCTATGCATTGCACAGTTCCAACAGGCAAGGTAAAATCTTGAGGGTTACATATGTGAAGTATGTACTTAAGGAAAGTTGGATGAGGATAGGCTTCTAAGGAAACTCTAAAATTTGGATAAGTGTGGGATCAATGGCGCTGATGTGAACAATGATAAAAATTGACTATGATCACACACTTGAAAACTAAGGATACAACATAGACCATCTACAACATATAACACATACTTCCCTTAATGCAACAACCTTTGTGTCTGCTTACGACAAGTGCGGCTCCGATGATAGACTTTAGGAGGATAAAGGAAACACTTGTGTAGGAGTGTGTGAAATGAGTGTGAAACATGTCTATGTGGCAAGGATAACCCATTCTCATAAAGATTCCCCCTTGAAGCAAAACAAACCTCCCTTTGCATGACAAGCAATAACCCCCATGCCCAAAGATAACACATTCTATGTAAATATAAAAGCATGAATGACTCTTAAGCTCGAAAAGGGGAGCCTGAGATCATGAACTAACCAACAAGTGACTAAGGAATGATCGATCACAATATCCATAGTAGGCTCTGAATTTTAAGTGTAGGCCAAAATTTTGGAGGTTGTTGCAGCCACTACAATGGAGTCTTCACTTTCTTGCTAGCTTCTTTTTCAACTAGTATCTTGAATTCTAAAAACATGGAGAATGTCTTATCTTTCTTCCACATGAAGAAGATCCAACACTTTAGTGAGAAGTCATCAATAAAAATGAAAAAATATTTGTGTCTGATAGTGGATGTTGTCGAGAAAGGTCGATAAACATGATAGTGGATCCTTTCTAGGACTGCATGTGCTTTGTTGTCCTGGTCATAGGTATATTTTATGTACTTCTACAACATACATCCTTTTCATACATCCTACTGCTTAAGTGCTCCTTTAGGGAGGCCAATGGTTATTTGTTGTATAATATTCGAGGTACCATGATGCAAGTCTCCAAGTATTTTGTGCCAAAGTTCATCGACATCTCGACCTGCACTTTCTTCGCCTTAGTGCTTAATGCAACACAGTCTTCCACATCTAGCTTATACAGTTTCTTAACACAAACCTCGATATGCTTCACCTATCCCGTGGCTATGTGTCTGAGGAATGCTTTTCCTTTGATGAGTATCACTTCACAACCATGGTCTTCCAAAACTGCAACAAAGATGAGATTTTTATTTAGGCCTAGAACAAACATGACATCCTTGTGCTTAAGAGGGGAGCCTAACTCTATCTGAAAGATGACTGTACCAATATGAGACACATTGTACCTTTTTTCATCCCCTAGCTTAATGTGCATCTAGATATCTTTCTCCTCCAAGTCACTGAAAAAATATTTACACCTTGTCATGTGGAACGATGTACTTGAGTCCAAGTAACACACGCTCCCCATCATTGTGTTGGACATGTATACGATAAGGGTTAAGTCAAGATTGAACTATGAAGCCAAGGTTTAACATGTTGCTCCTCCTAAGGTCTTCCTCCTTGCATTTTTGTGTGGACACTTCATGGCATAGTGCCTTCATGGCAATGGAACCATTTAATTTTTGACAGATCTTTCCTCTTCCCCCCTTGACTGGATTCTAGTTTGGTTTGAGATTTATTCCCTTTTCCCTTCTTTCCCTTTCAAGCCAATCCAAAGTTTTCTTTATCCTCACCCTTGGATGAGGTCCCATCTCTAGTATTCCACGTTATTTCTTACTATACCAAATCAGACCATAAGTGTTCCCAATTTGATAGTTTCTCCCTTCCATTCACTGAATCTTGATAATTATACCAGCTCTTGGGAAGGCCTAGAAGGGATAGGCTTACCAAGTCATCCTTTGAAACAATAACACCAACTATTGCAAGCTCATAACTAACTTGTGTGAACCCACTCAGATACTGCGGGATAGTGTCATTTTTCTACAACTTGATATTTCAAAGTTTATCCTTCAGCCGCACCTTCCTATGGTCACTACTATTCTGGAGTAGATTTGTCATTTTCTGCCACATTGCATAAGTATTTTATTTCCCATGGAGATTGGTGACAATGTGGTCTCTTACTCCCTCCAATATGTCTCGCCCATACTCCCTCTAATATTATTCTCCTCGCCTTGGTTACATCTTTATTCCACTAAGCAAGGTTTTCGGCATCATATTTCACTAGTTTTGCAACATCTCCCTCAATGTATACATCCTCCATGTGATTCTTCCATGGGATGAAATTAGAGTTGCATTCCAAGGCATACTCTAGCCTCAACTCATTGAAGGTCATCCTCTCAGCTCTGAAGAGATCCTGCTACACTGAACTGCAAATTTGAACCTCTTGAGAAACAAATTTCAAACTCCTGCTCTAATGTGAATCTTTCTCTAATGCCATGTAGAAATTATGGTGTATATTTTCAACTTCTCATGAAGTTTTGATCAAAATTACAAGACAAAAACCTAGTCTACTACACTATGGAAGTTAATTCCCAACTTAGAACAAAAATTTCAGACATGCAACAACAAATAAAAAACATGCACACTATATCTTTCTTGGGGAAAGGAATCTGGTAAAAACCCTAATGTATGCTTGCATTAATATGATGAACATAGATGTATTACAATTGCTTTGCTCAACTAGCACAACTTGGTAGTGAATAACCTCTCTCTCTACTCCTTGAGAAGCTCTGACCCAAACTTTATCAATTTATGCCTTTTCTTGGGCCCCTATTTCCTTGCGCAATTCCTCGAGAAATTATTCCCCTATTATTTAGGAAATTTTCCAGAATGGATTGCTCAATTCCCAAGGTTGATCATCTGATTGCATGCAACACTTGTACACTCAAGACTAGTCTACAACTGATGTTACAATGCCTTGGAATCTCCACCACAACCAAGGAACTCGAATTCTTTTCATGCACTAGTTATTTTGGGATGATTGATCAGTTAACTAGATGATCAGTGAGTTTGACTAAAGTCCCACTACACAACTGTCCTTCCACGAGTTCCTCCAACAATTATAACTAGTTTACTTGATACAACTCGAGATAACTGAGTTTTATTGATACAAATTAGCAATCACCAATACTTAACTAAACTATAACTCCTCCAACTTGAATTTACTCAGTAAAGTGGGTGACACAAGGCATGTCACACAAGTTAATTGCATCCAAGTTGTATGTTGATGTGGAAATTCATTTTTTCTCAATTTAATGAATGAAAAATCAAATTAAGAATTTATTGCTGCATTTTTCAACAATCCTTTAGGTGAATCTAATCGATGTTTTCGATGACAGTCAAGAGTTCCAGCACAATAATGTGCTTATAATAGCAACCAACAAATAGAAGTAGCATTCAAAATAAATAAAATACTCAAGAAACAAATATTAAAACAAAATTGATGGAGACTCTGAAAAGTACTCCGACTATGATATTTCTTAACCACGTTAAGCAAAAGTTCCTCCATCACTCCTCTCATGAAGCACAACTCTGTTGTCAGCCCCCATCACCCTAAATCCCATTAGCTTTTATTGACCTCCATCACTCCACTTCCTGAAGAACCCATCAACAACGTAAAGGCAGACCCCTAATCATTTACCTTTACCTTTTTTTACTAGTGCCTCATATTGAAAATTTGAAGACAAAATATTTCGTTTCTCTTAAAAATTTGTCTTAAAATCCCCCTCTGTGTAGCAGTGACGAATGCAAAGATAGACAAGTTGTCTCTAATCGCATCAGTGGATATGAAAGGGACAAAAGAGGAATTGATTTTCGGTAAATCTTGTCAGTAAAAGTTGTCGCGTTCTTCTTAGTCGACTACCCCCACAAAACAAAGAGCCCAACAAATCGTTGTCTTTATATAAGATAACATGAATGGTAAGTAAAATAACAACCTGAATATAGGCGCAAGACAGTAGTTGCCTGCAAGATGGCGGACTTAGGGCGCACTGTTAGAGCCAATTTTGCAGTTGTTAGATATGCTTGTTTTAAATTGATATGTTTGTGTCTTAATCGTTAAGTGTCTTAAATAGGTTTGATCTAAAGTGACCATTGTCTTAAATATAATGTTTTGTCTTAAAATATTTTTGTCTCAAACTGTTTTTGTCTTAAATATAAAGTTTTGTCTTAAAATAATTTTGTCTTAAATTGTTTTTATCTTAAATATAAAGTTTTATCCTTAAATGTTTGTGTCAAACTACTTTTGTCTTAAATATAAAGTTTTGTCTCAAAATATTTTCGTCTTAAATTAATTTTGTCTTAAATATAAAGTTTTGTCTTAAAATATTTTTGTCTCAAAGCGCTTTTGTCTTAAACTATTTTTGTCTTAAATATAAAGTTTTGCCTTAAAACATTTTTTGTCTCAAATTGTTTTTGTCTTAAAGTTTATATTTGAGACAATTCAATTGATATTAAATTTTAATGTAAAATAATTAAAATAAAAAGTGATTTTTTAAGACAAAAGATTTCTTTTGTCTTAAAAAAATGTCTTAAAAAATGTCTTAAAAGTGGCCTTGGTGTAGTAGTGTCACTTGTCTCTTTGAAGGGGCAACCTCCAAGAGAGCATAGCTCAATTACAATAAGACTCCATGATTTTTCCCTCACTAACTAAGATTATTTATACCTTAATGACATCCAAAATCCTAACTACTAGTGGTCCCTTGTTTAACACAGGTTAACAACTTTATTAACTATGCCAAGTTTACAACTAATGATGGTCCCTTTTCTATAATGTTGATCAACAACTTACAATTATTAATGCAGGCTTTATTGACTCTTTAACTAACTATGACTCTACCGCAAATGTAACCCAATTCACTCTCTAAAGAAGTTAAAATGTAGTGAATTTTATGACCGAGACTAGCCATTAAAGTTAAGCCATTTCTAGTGTAAGAAATCCTAGGTCTAAAACTTGTATTATAATAATAGTTCTAAAACTTGTATTATAGTAAAAGGGTAACCTAAGAGGATATAATAAAATCTACGACCTTCCATCAAGAAAAATACAGTACCTTAATAACAAAGTACTTTAATAACACGTAACAAAGAAAGTATTTAAATTTCTCATGCACCGTATTGACAAGAGAAAATCACATCATCGACAACCATTTAACAAAAAATTAAAAGGAAAGAATCTCGTTGAAACCCTAGGTAATTTTGTTTAGTAAGTGATACCAAGATATTACGGCTCGACCAACGAAAAGAAAACCATAATGGAATTCCAACAATGTCCAACTCAAGGCTAGTGATGCCTCAGCCTCGAGGAACTGGCATATCTATGGATGGTATTGTGCCACGTATCCACTGAAGAGCCCATGACAATGACAAGGAGTTTAATAATGTTAAAATGGTAGGTATCGGTGGATTATAACTCCAGTTCCAATGAAAAATAACACAAGTTGTAATACGAATAGGTCTACAGTTTTGAAGCATATAATAACATGTTAACAACATACCTTCACACGATACATAGTTGGTATGACGTATGTGGAGTCGGGAAACATTCATCTGAACATAATGAATAGGATCAAACTCCTCGATTAACAATGTTGAAGTACAGTACTCATGCCTATCACATGATACAACGAAGTACCAATAATTTAATATCTGGTCATGTTAAAGGAATCTACGAATTAAAAAAATTTGAGTGATCTATTGCATGTAAATAATATTTTTTAAGGAGTTAGATTGATGTTACAAAGTGTTATACAGATTTAGGATGATAATTTTGTCTTTTTAATGTGATTTTTTGGACTTTTCGGTATTTAATTCAAAATTTTGAGGTGAAATCTTGATTTGTGTTATTTAAACTGTTTTTTGGGTGCATAAATGGATTCAACACCTTGAAAAATCTAGCTTGTGATTTCAATAAACTACTGCCACATTATTGAGAAATTAGACCGGAAAAACCCAAGGGAAAAGCTTACAAAAAGTCTCGCTAAAGACAACTTGGTTTAAATAGGCTATACTACACATTAATATCATATGTCAATACTAAGGCAATATTCCACACTAATATCATATGTCTATAGTATGATTCATTACCCTCGGTGCTTTTCTTTTTTATATAGGGTATTTTAATTTTAATTTTATCTTATTTTGATGAAAGTAAAATATTTACATTATTTTACTTTAAACATGTTTGTGGTACATTACATTAGGTTAGATTACAACAGCTTTGCCATATTGAGCTTGAGAGCACCTCTTACAACAAGGTAGCATAGTTAATAAAAACTAACTAAACCAACCTAGATCCATCTTAACTCCGGATCTACCAAGTGTCGAAAATGATAAAGTCTATTTTCACTCTGAAAGAGGTTTACATATCAAGAGATTGTATCTCTCTCATCACATGGTAGATGACGAGTTATCATGCATCTAAGCTGGTTTAATTTACTCCTTGAAATAAGTTATATTGAACATGAATACCATGGGCCATTTTTATTTTTATTGTTATTTTATTTTGGCCCCATTAAAATGTCTACATTACACTATACTAATCCTTTTACTTGAATTCATTTATTTAATTTAATTTTTATTTTTACGTAATTTGACTCTGTCAAAATGTTAAACATCTATCTCATACTAGATAAATAAGTTAAACATATATGTATTTAAAAAAAGCATGAAATAAGATTCTTCACTATAGAGATTTATCTTCACTTTAAGAGGGAGATTCCTAATAAAGTTTTGCAACATCATGGCTAGATATGGTGACTTATCATTACCATGAGCCCATAAAACCAAAACTCAGTTCATATTATAGTTGTTTACATGATATTTTTTTTAATCAATTAATTTAATGAAAAAGACAAAAAAGACAAGACTTCCTCTTTAAAGATAAATATCAACTTTTCATTTATGTAAATATTAAATTACAATCCTCTAAACAATTATTAATAATTAATTTGAGTTTCTCAAAATTCTATTTCAAAAATATTCCAAAATAAACATGTCTAAAATTCTATTCCAAAATAAACACGTCTATTAGTATTAATTTATATAAATTAATTAAAAAAAATACCATGAACAAATTTAAAAAAAAACAATATCTATCTTAAATACAGATTTATATTTACAGGTAATATTTAAAAAAATTAATTGTATTAAAAATAATAACAAAAACCACAAAATAAGATATATAGATAAACACTATATAAAAAACTTAACATATTTAATAATTCAAACCAAAAATATTTTTATCTAAATATATTACATTCACCAATCATATTTAATAATTCAAACCAAAAATAACTTTATATAAATATATTACATAGCACAATAATATTTAAACTTTATCAGATTTGCTTTATCCCACCAAATATGTTATAGTTTAAATTTATATGGTCAAATTTGATCATTTATTATTAAATTGATAGTATGCCACTTTCGTGATTTATATGAGTGAAGAATGTGAAGACCTGAATCGAAGACCTAACACGATGACTATGTAGGAGATGGGTGGTTGATAGACGGTAAACTGTTATAGTTGAATTCTCCCATATAATATGAATACGTTATAGACATAGTAAGGAACACGTTGGTTATGAGAGGAATAAGAAAAAAGGGTCAAGAGAAGTAACAAGTCACGTCCATAAGAATAAATACACTTAAATGCTTTAAAGGTATACGCAAGTTCATTCCAATGAAGTTGGATATCCTGTGCCTTTTGCCTCTGGCAAATGAAATTGTGAGTACTTCTAACTATATATTAAGATGTTTGGTTTTTCTCGTTCTTTGGTAGATTACTACTTATAATGGATCTAGGTTACTTTAATTTTCGTCTTTAAATATGTTATATTCAACATGAATACTTTGGATCATTTTTTTCTCATTTTTATTTTTTAATTTTTATAAGATTATTTTTATTTTCTTTTGAGGAGTTAAAATGTTACATTACATTATATTAATCTTTTGACCTAATTTTATTTATTTAATTTAACTTATATTTTATTTTGTGTAATTTGACTTTGTCAAAATGTTAAACATTATATTACATCTCTCTCATTTTTGTTAGTTAAAAAGAAACCAATATATAAGTTAAACATATATGAATTTAAAAAAATGATCAAATAGGATTTTTAACTATAGAGATTTATTTTCGTTTTAATATGGTGATTCCTAATGGATAAATAGGTCTGCTACAACACCATGGCTAGGTATCATGGCTTATTATTATCATGAGCTTAGAAAAGCCAAACTCTCTTCGTATGATAGTTGTTGACATGACATTTTTTTAATCAATCAATTTAATTATAAAAGACAAAAAAGACAAGACAATTGTTTTGGAAATGAATATCAACTTTCAATTTTTATATAAATATTCAAATTCCAATCATCTACTTTTCAATTCTTAATAATTTATTTAAGATTTTCAAAACTCTATTCGAAAATAAACACGTCTCTTAATATTTTGAAAACTAAAATATTATTCATCTTAAATACAAATTTACGTTGAAACGTAATATTAAATTAAAATTAATTTGATTAAAAAAATACCAATTAATAACATTGTTTCATATATCTCAATGTATTATTGGATGTTTATATATTCAATTATAAGTATTTTAATCTTAACTATAATATATTATATATGTAAATATTATTAAATAATTTATTAATCAAGTAAATTAACTTTTTAAATCCGACCTTTTTCTTAATGACCTACTATTATATCTATATATATAACAATTTATATAAAATTATGGATTATTTATAATT